>BLSH010063931.1:931603-949482 GCA_018402905.1 Glandirana rugosa
AATAAGTAGAAAAGTCTTGCTAATCTAAAGTCTAGCCACCTTCTTACTAGTTGGTTAAACTGAAGACACACGCAATTACCAGTTAAAGCAGCACAGTGCCAAATTGTAAAAAATGCTCTAGTCATTGAGGGGGAAATCCTTTGAAGGGGTTAAAAATTATGTGTTTTTTTTACAAACTTTTTTTCATTGATACATGTCCCCCAGGGCATATAAGCCTTCAAAATGGGCACTTTTGATTTTTCACGTTTGGGTCCCATAGACTTTAATGGGGTTCGTTATTCGGTTCCGAACTTTCGCGATGTTTGAAAGTTCTGGTGCGAATCAAACAGGGGGGCCCATTCCAAATGATGAGTCATCAGTTGTTAAGGACTCAGGCGGACGGCTTCCACTGCTGAACAACCAGCTATTCTTCACACAGAAGTCAAATTGGTTGATCATTCTTCCACCGATCTGAAATCTAATCGTTCTGAAAAGATGAATAAACAAAACAAATTCTAACGAAAGCAAAACTAAATTTAACGAAAACAAAACAAAGCTAAACAAATTCCGAAACAAATTCCATAAACAAAATTAGTAACATAACAAATCTATCCGAAATTAAATGAAACAAATTTTTTTGTTCTGCACATAGCTATCATTCATGAATTTTGAAAGGGATTTATATGCTATGTATATGGCTTAGTTGTGTTTTATTTATTTTTATTGCATTGTTTGATGTGGGAACACATGACAACAGCTGTAGCAATCATTTATGTTATTTATTATTTATTGAATTTGGTTCACAATTTGCATGAAAGCATGGGAGACTCTGGTATAGTATATACGTTTATTAGGATGACCACATATTTAACCACTTCCATACAGGACACTTACACCCCCTTCCTTACCAGACCAATTTTCAGCTTTCAGTGCTCTCACACTTTAAATGACAATTACTCAGTCATGCTACACTGTACCCAAACAAAATTTTTATCATTTTTTTTTCTCACAAATATAGCTTTCTTTTGGTGGTATATAATCACTGCTGGGTTTTTTTTTCCAATATAAGCGAAAAAGTAGCGAAAATTTTGAAAAAAAAACCACTTTTTATTAGTTTGTTTAGAAAAATTTTGCAAAAAAAGTAATTTTTCTTCATAAATTTGGGCCATAATTTATACTGCTACATATCTTTGGTAAAAATAACTCAAATTAGTGTATATTATTTATTCTCTGTGAAAGTTATAGAGTCTACAAGCTATGGTGCAAATCATTGAAAATTGATCACACCTGATGTACTGACCACCTATCTCATTTCTTGAGACCCTAACAAGCCAGGAAAGTACAAATACCCCCCAAATGACCCCTTTTTGGAAAGAAGACATTCCAAGGTTTTTAGTAAGAGGTGAATTTTTTGAAGTTGTATTATTTTCACACAATTCTTTGCAAAATGAAGAATTTTTTTTTTTTTTTTTTACACAAATTTGTTATAACAGCAAGTTATTTCTCACACACAGCATATGCATACTTGCAATGACACCCCAAAACACATTCTGCTACTCCTCCTGTTACACTTTTGAAGGCCCTGGAGCACCAGGACAATGAAATTGCCCACAAAATGACCCCATTTTGGAAAGCTAACACCCCAACGAATAATCTATGAGGCATAATGAGTCTTTTGAACGGTTCATTTTTTTCCAGAACTTTTTGGAAAATGTGGAAAAAAATGAAAACGCATTTTTTTTACACAAAGCTGTCCATTTATAAGATATTTCCAACATATAGCATGTACATAGCAAAAATGACACCCCAAAACACATTCTGCTACTCCTCCTGAGTATGACAATACCACATGTGTGAGACTTTTACACAGCCTGGCCACATACACAGGCCCAACATTGAAGTAGCACCTTTAGGCGTTTTACGAGCATAAATTACAGATCTCATTTCTCAACCACCTATTACACTTTTGAAGGCCCTGGAGCACCAGGACAATTGCTCACAAAATGACCCCATTTTGGAAAGCTAACACCCCAACAAATAATCTATGAGGCATAATGAGTTTTTTGTACGGTTCATTTTTTTCCAGAAGTTTTTGGAAAATGTGGAAAAAAATGAAAACACATTTTTTTTTACACAAAGCTGTCCATTTATAAGATATTTCCAACACATAGCATGTACATAGCAAAAATGACACCCCAAAAAAACATTCTGCTACTCCTCCTGAGTATGGCAATACCATATGTGTGAGACTTTTACACAGACTGGCCACATACAAAGGCCAAACATCCAAGTAGCACCTCCAGGTGTTCTAGGGACATAAATTACACACATAAATTCCTGCCAACCTCTTACATTGTTGAAAGCCCTTCGTATTTCTAACACATAGCAAGTACTGTAATAACAATTACAAACCAAAATACATTCTGCTGAGCAAAGGGTAAAGAAAAGATTACCTGCGGTTTAGTAGTACAGGGGCCCACAGAGGAAAGCATCGGTCCAGGCAGCAGGCAGGAACGTGGACAGCGACAGCAAAACAGACAGCAGGCAGCAATACTGTCCATAGTCAGTACAGGTAGAGATATTAACAGCACATCCAAAGCATTGGTCTAGGTAGCAGGCAGGGATGTGGTCGGCAGCAGTGAAAGGATTGTCCATGCAGCAGGCAGGAATACTGTCCATAGTACAGGCAGCAGGCAGAGATATGGTCAGTACAGCCAAAGTATTGGTCCAGGCAGCAGGCACATGGTCTATAAAAAGTCCTGGGTCAGTGTAGGCAGAGATATTGTCAGTACAGCCAAAGTATTTGTAGAGGCAGCAGGCAGGACCATCAAGCTTAGGGCCTCAGGAAAAAATGGGGATAGGGGGACAGGGGTAGAGGCTTCTCCCACCCAATCGCTTTGAAGCCTCTGGGCACCAGACCCTGTTGTGGAAAATACAAAACAAAGAAAAAAACAATAACTGGTTTTCTCAAATCAGAACATCATTCTGGAGCCCCTCACATATGTGAGACCCCTGTGTAGCAGGGTGAAAGATCAGTCCAAGGGGCAGGCAAAAACATGGTCAACATTCCGAGGTCAGTGCAGGTAAAAGGCAGAAATAGACGGTAGGCAGAGGCATAGTCAATACAATCCAAGGTCAGTTCACGTGAAAGGCAGAAACATGGCGGATAAACAATGCAGACGGCAGGCAGAGGCATAGTCGATAAACAGGCCAGGGTCAGTTCACATGGAAGGCAGTGGCATGGTTGGTTGAGGCAACAGGGAACTAATCAGTACTGGAATTTGAAAATGGGGAAATGGCAGTCTATTTGAAATATGGGCTAATAATTTACAAAGATATGATAGCGTCGGAAGCATTCTCCGTGACAAAGGCCAGGTTGGGAGGGACATTGGGGACAATGGAAACTAGTGTCTTTCCTAACTCCTCTTTTGCTGCACACCCGACATTTTTTTTGCCGTCGTCTTCCGTTTGCCGATGGTGGAATCTTTTCAGAAAAATGACGCTCATGCAGTCTGCTGACACAATCTGAGTGAAGGCTTTCTGAGGCTGATCCCTGTGGATATAGCAGGGCAGTGATGACATCTTCAATAAACTTTAGGAAAGTGTTGGATACTTGGTGTTGGGTCGATTTTTGATACGTGATAAAGGAGTTGTACATGGCCAAATGAAAGAGGTAAATAGCAACTTTTTTATACCAGAAGAGGGACTTTCTTGTGGATAGGTAGGGCTGCAACATCTGATCGTTTAAATCCACCCCCCCATGAATTTATTGTATTCGTGGATACAGCAAGGCTTTGAAACTGGTCCGCGTCTTTTGGGAACTTCCACCGAGATGTCATCGTGGATGGTTGACATGACGTATACGTCCTTCTTATCCCTCCACTTCAGGGCCAACACTTCCTCGTTCCTCAGGCTTTCCGATTCCCCCCTTTGTAGCCTTGTGTTGAGAAGACACTGTGGGAAGCCCTTCCTGTTTTTCCTTGCTGTACCACAGGCCAATGTTTTATTCAGGTAAAGGTGGCGTAAAAGGGGCAAACTAGTGTAGTAGTTCTCCATATAAATGTGATACCCCTTTTGGAAGAGTGGGAATGCCAACTGCCGGACAATTTTCCAGCTTGTTCCCATGTATGGTGGACACTCAGGGGGCTGGAGCTGGGAATCTTTGCCTTCGTACACCCGAAAGGCATAGACATAACCGGTGGAGCTTTCACAAAGCTTGTTGAGCTTCAAACTGTATCTGGCCCTCTTACTTGGGATATACTGTTTGATTCCCAGCCGGCCTGTGAAATGGACCAGGGATTCGTCCACAGCTATGTTTTTATCAGGGGTGTAAAGCTCGGAAAACCTCTTGGAGAAATAGTCAATAAGGGGGCGAATTTTACATAACTTGTCAAAGTCCGGATGATTTCGGGGGGGGGGGGGGCACTGCGTGTTGTCGCTAAAATGCAAGAAGTGCCTTATAATTTTATAGTGGGACCTGGTCATGACACTTGAAAAAACTGGCATGTGGGGGTTGAGTGTCAGGCCTAAAAATACTTTAAACTCCTCCACGGTTACGGGTCTCCATTGGAAGGGGCGGGCATAACTTGAGTTGGGGTGGTTGGCAATAAATTGACAAGCAAAAAGATTGGTTTGGTCCACGATGTTGTGGACCAACTCTTCAGAGAAAAATAAATGAAAAAAATCTACTTCTGAGAAGCCATCTGTGTTCACTTGAACGCCTGGCTGTCCTGTAAAAGGGGGGATTGTGGCTGACCCTGTGGTAGAAGGCAACCACAATGGGTTTGCCAAGGCCTCTGGGAGCTGGGTTTGGGCCCTAATTCTTTGGCGTGAAATGCCAGCACTTGTACTGGGCATTTCCTCTTGGGATCTAGCGCCATTGGCATTTGCCGATTGTCTGGCACTGCTGGTTGCTGCCTTGTCTTCAGCCCGTCTTCTTTTTGGAAAGACTGCTTCCTCCTCAAATTCTGATTAAGACATACTGTCTTCAGTGGGCACGTATTCGGAACCAGAACCGGAATCAGAACTGCTGTGGCTGGGCAGTGAGAGCTCCCCGCTGCTCTCATCGGTCAGGCTCAGCATCTGATATGCCTCTTCTGTAGTGAATAATCTCTTTCTGGACATGATGACAGGTACTCTGGTGACAGGTACTGATTGGTGACAGGTACTCTGATTGGTGACAGGTACTCTGATTGGTGACTGGTACTCTAGTTGGCAACAGGTACTCTAGTGACAGGTACCGATTGGTGACAGGTACTCTGGTGACAGGTACTCTTGATTGGTGAAAGGTACTCTGGTGACATGTACTATGGTGATAGGTACTCTGGTGACAGGTGCTCTGGTTGGCGACAGGTACTCTGGTGATAGGTACTCTGGTGATAGGTACTCTGATTGGTGACAGGTACTTCAGATGGGGTGACAGTTACTCTGATTAGTGACAGGTACCCCAGATGGGGTGACAGGTACTCCAGATGGCGTGACGGGTACTCTGATTGGTGACGGGTACTCTGGTGACAGGTACCCCGGATGGGGTGACAGGTACTCTGATTGGTGACGGGTACTTTGGTGACAGGTACTCTGTTGACAGGTACCCCAGATGGGGTGACGGGTACTCTGATTGGTGACAGGTACTTTGGTGACAGGTACTCTGGTGACAGGTACCCCAGATGGGGTGACGGGTACTCTGATTGGTGACGGGTACTTTGGTGACAGGTACCCCAGATGGGGTGACGGGTACTTTGGTGACAGGTACTCTGGTGACAGCTACCTCAGATGGGCTGACGGGTACTCTGATTGGTGATGGTACTTTGGTGACAGGTACTCTGGTGACAGGTACCCTAGATGGGGTGACGGGTACTCTGATTGGTGACGGGCACTTTGGTGACAGGTACTCTTGAGACAGGTACCCCAGATGGGGAGACAGGTATTCTGATGGGCTTAGACAGGTCCTCTTTCAGTCAGGGGGCAATCTGGGAGCAATCTGGCACAAGTAATAAAGATAAAGCTTTCACTCACTGTATATATGCAGCTCTTCTCCTCACACTGGTATGGTATGTGAGGAGAAGTGCCTGGTAACAGTAAGTTACCTGGCACTTTGTTGACATTTGTGACCGGCTGTGATTGGACACAGCCGGTCATGTGGTAAAGAGCCAATTTCATTGGCTCTTTACCCTGATCGGGGTTGGGCTTTGTCCAAGGGACAAGCCGCAACCCCGATCACCGCGCTGCACGCCCCCCAGGGGCGTGCACGAGCGGCGTGAACGGCGATTGCCGTTACATAGCAAATGACCGGCTGTGATAGGACACAGCCGGTTACGGGTTAAAGAGCCAAATTTATTGGCTCTTTACCCCGATCGGGGATGGGCTGAGTCCCGAGGGACACGCCCGCAGAGCGGCGAAAACTGCAGGACGTCATATGACGTCCTGTTACCATAGGAAGTGCACCTTGCCGGCGTATTTTTACTATACGCCGGTAAGGAAGTGGTTAAAATGAAATCCAGGGATGCTTAATGACCATGCCCAATTTTATTGGAGGTGGGACAGGAGAAGAGCAGGGATAGGGATAACAATGTGCTGAATGTTTATCAGTGCAGCCCCTCTCAGGATCACCACACTGGACCACCAGGGAGCCGACCAGGACCACTAGGGAGCTCCCCCCCAAGGACACCATAAAGAGGCTGCCCAGGACCACCAGAGAGAAGATTAGGAGGCCGCCCAGGACCACCAGGGAGCCCACACTAGACCACCAGGTAAGGGGCATACAGTGCACTGTAGGGATGGCACTGTGCCCATAAGTGATGCCTGCCAGTGCCATCCCTAACAGTGCTATATGCACCAGTGCCATGTACCAGTGCCTATCAGTGCCCACCTGTGCCGCCTATCAGTGCCCACCTGTGCCACCTATCAATGCCGCCTATGAGTGCCCATCAGTGCCACCTATCAGTGACCGTCAGTGTTGCTGATCAGTGCCACCTATCAGTGCTGCATATATGTGCCCCATCATCAGTGCAACCTTATCAGTGCCACCTCATCAGTGCCAATCTGTACTGCCTCATCAGTGCCTGTCATTCTAGCCTCATCAGTGCCCATCGGTGTAGCCACATCAGTACAAATGTACTTATACAAAGGTTTGTGACCGAAACAAAGAAACATTTTTTTTATTTGTAGCGCAAAAAATAAAAACCACAGAGGTGATAAAATAGCACCAAAAGAAAGCTCTATTTGTGGGAACAAAATTATAAAAATGTTGTTTGGGTATAACGTCGCACGACCGCGCAATCCTCATTCAAAGCGCAACAGCACTGAAAGCTGAAAATTGGTCTGGGCGGGAAGTGTTTTAAGTGCCTGGTATTGAAGTGGGTAACACCTGAGCCTACTTTTCTCTGGGTAATGTGTGCAGGCTCAGATGTGCTCTGCAGGTCACAAGCAAGTGCAAGACAGCAAATAATTAATATCCTTACCTCCTGTAACAAAGTTTGCACAAGCCAAGAGGGGAGGGGCTGGGAAGACTATGTAATATCAGAATGTGACATCATCAATATCCCAGACAAATTTAGGAGCAGACACATCCCTCCCTACCTTCCTCTGCTCCGGGTCCATTCCAGAAATGTTGCTGGGGTGGATTACACTACAGCCACCTGGGGATGACATTAAGGGGGTAATTTACTATAGCACAATTCTGCCTTCGTGCAAATTTTAAAGCGCAGAATCGCAAATTTGCGCTAAATAGCGCGAAAATGGAATTCACTAAAGCCCTGAGGGAGAAAATACTCACAGAATCAAATTCACTATAGCGCCCAGACAGCAGTGACTGACTGAAAAACTAGTCGTGGTAGAAGCAAGGGAATTACACATGGAAATAATGTTTAGGGCATGATATGATCACATAAATGGTTCTTAAAAATGTATCTTGTTAAGGATGATCTGCTTTTAAAGTGTTTAAAAAAGTAATATATAACCTGAAATATCTTTGAAAGTCTGAAAAGTCCAAATTCCCCCTTTTTTCCTGACTATTCATCAGCACAACTGAGCATGCTCAGACAAGAAAATTCCCTCATTTTAACTCCCATGCCTTTTTTAGAGGGCGGTATAGTAAATTTGCAAATTCACACTTGTCTATAATGCCTTCTTGAGAAGCCCAATGCAAGTTTCAGCCATTGATTCTAATGGTACAATTGTAACTTCCCTAAAGAAATCCTTTTCATGTTGAGATGAAATGTATCTTTCTCTCAAACAAATTGTCCTTGCAACAATGTTGCTATTTCATCATCTAATTTGTTTTTAAGAATGTTACAATGTGCAATCTTCTCATGTTTTTCTGTGTCTTTTGCTTGTTGCGGTCCATCTCATAAAATTATTTTCCCAAACTCACACAGGTATCTTCACAAAGCACAAACAATACCATTGCTATTGCAATAACATCACTGTTCTACACTCCAAGCACCACCAAATAGCACAGAATAATCTCCAGACTAATGTAATTCCACCACCTATATGTCCAAAGAAATGCAGTATATGTGTACTTATGTGTAGGAGGGTTGCACACTTGGCAGACTGGCGGCTAACAGCTTAACGCTTCTACCTAGGAACATAGAGGTTCTGGGTTTGCATCCCGAGCATATCACTTCATGTAGAGAGGTTTTCTGTTCTCATAACTCATGTTCTTACCAAAATTATGTCTAAATGTAGTATTTATGTGTAGGACGGTTCCACCACTATAGAAAATTGTGTCACATGTTTTCTATGGGCAAGGACTATAGTCAGCCTTAACATTTCCCATCCATCAATTATTGCAGCTTCTTACCAAGGCAAATGCCCCAAAATGAGAGATGTTCTATAGCAGAATGCTCACAGTACTGAGCCATAACAAACCTTCAAAACATATGGCATATGCCAGAAACAGGTTGTTCAATGGTTATCCAGCCTTCCACAGTACATCTGCATTGGCTCATTTATTGCACCCCTGAGACTTAGGACTGTTTGACATCACAGCAATGGATGCTCCATGAATGTGGCTAAGGGCTTAGCACTTCTGCTGAGCAAACCTGGGGTTCATAGGTTCAAATGCCAAAGATGCTATGTCCTGTAGAAAGGCTGTCAGCTCTTAATATGTTGTTAAACATAACTCATGTCCTTCCTCGAGTTTTATATAAATGTAGCATTTATGTGGACGAGGGTTCCACCACCATTGCAAATCTTGCACAATCAAAAGTATAGGGATGCCTGCCTTTATACACAGATGAACTTTAATAGCATCCCAATCTTAGTCTGTAAGGTTCAAATATGATTTAGCCAAGCCTTTGCAGCTATAGCAGTGCAGGGACCTTTTTTCCCTCACCAGAATCAGATCGCATGGGTGTTCTCACTCCTGCGATCCGATTCCTATCGGAATCCACAGTTAGCACTGCAATCTATGAACCAATCTGAGGGTGTCATTAACCACTTCAAGACTAAGCCTGTTTTTTTAATTCTGTGCTTATGAGTTAAAAAACATTTTTTTTTGCTATAAAATTACTTAGAACCCCCAAACATTATATATATTTTTTTCTAACACCCTAGAGAATAAAATGGCCGCCATTGCAAAACTTTATGTCACACCGTATTTGCGCAGCGGTCTTCCAAGCATGCTTTTTTTTTTAATAAATTCAGTTTTTTTAGTTACAAAATAAGAAAACAGTAAAGTTAGGCCATTTTTTCCATATTGTGAAAGATAATGTTACGCCGAGTAAAATGATACCCAACATGTCATGCTTCAAAATTGCGTCCGCTCGTGGAATGGCGACAAACTTTGCAATGTAAAAATCTCCATTGGCGACGTTTAAAAAATTCTACAGGTTAGCAGTTTTGCGTTACAGAGGAGGTCTAGTGCTAAAATTATTGCTCTCATTCTAATGATCGCGGCGATACCTCACATGTGTGGTTTGAACTAGGGTTGCCACATCATCCCTTTAATCCAGGACACATATGAATTACACAGGTTGTTCTGTGGCTGATTAAGGTGGTAATTAAACTCACTTGGTGCCTCATCTGCATTAAATTAGCCTCAGAACAACCTGTGTAATTCATATGTGTCCTGGATTAAAGGGATGATGTGGCAACCCTAGTTTGAACAACGTTTTCATATGTGGGCGGGACTTACGTATGCGTTCGCTTCTGCGCGCGAGCTCGGTGGGACGAAGCGCTTTAAATTTTTTTTTAATTATTTATTTTGCTTTTTACTTATTTTTACACTGTTCTTTTTTTTTTTTTTAAAAAAGATCACTTTTATTCCTATTACAAGAAATGTAAACATTCCTTGTAATAGAAAAAATCATGACAGGTCCTCTTAAATATGAGATCTGGGGTCAAAAAGACCTCAGATCTCATATTTACACTAAAATGCAAAAAAATGACATCCCAAAAAAAAAAAAACGGGCCCTTTAAGACCGTTGGGCAGACGTCACTTCTGACGTCATTTCCACCCCGCCGTGTTATGGAGCCAAGTGAGCAGCTTGAGCCGCTCAGTCGGCTCACAGACACTGGGGGAGACGGATCGGATCATCTCCTGCCGGCGGGTCCGGTAAGCGGCGGCGATGACCGGAAAGCGTCGGGGGCACCTCTCCCGTCACTGATAAAAGTGATCTCGCCGCTAAGACCACTTTTATCAGATGCAGAATCGTCTGCTGAAAAAAACGGTATCTGAATGGTGCCTGCAGCTGCAGGCACCATTCAGATATCACCACTCAAACCCAAGGACGTCATATGACGTCCGGGGGGGTACGGAAGTGGTTAATATAGTACTGACACCCGCAGCGGTTCACAGAAGGTGCAATGCAGGAACCAGTGCTGAAATCATGCTGGTTCCTGCATCGCACCAATGTGAACCTGGGCTAAGGCCGCTTTCACATTTGTGCGACCTGAAAGTCGCATGACTTTACCGTGATTTGCCGCAATTTTTTGACGTGATTTTGATATGACTTGAAGCAATAGCTGTGTAATTTTGAGGTCTATCGACCTCAAGTTGCTTCAAAGTCGGACTACTTTGAAGTCGCACACATATGAATGGTGCTCATTGGAAATTATCTTCAGGCCCCTTTCACACTTGTGTGACTTTTCCTGCGACTTGGGACTGCAAAGTCACATGAGATGTCGTTCCCCATGATTTTTATTGAGTACCATTCATCTGTGCAACTTCAAGTTGCAGTGACTTCAAAGTAGTCCCTGCACTACTTTGGTCCGACTTTGATGAGACTTGAGGTCCATAGACCTCAGGATTACACAGCTATTGCTTCAAGTCACATCAAAATCACGGCAAAACATTGCAGCAAAACATTGCGGCAAATCGCTGTAAAAACGCACAAGTGTGAAAGAACTCCTGAAAAACAACCCCACACCATAATCCCCCCTCCTGATTTGGACCAGTACACAAAGCAAGGTCCATAAAGACATGGATGAGTGAGTTTGTGGTGGAGGAACTTGACTGGCCTGTACAGAGTCCTGATCTCAACCTGATACAACACCTTTGGGATAAATTCGAGCAGAGACTTCTCGTCCAACATCAGTGCCTGACCTCACAAAAGTGCTTTGGGAAGAATGGTCAAACATTCCCATAGACACACTCCTAAACATTGTGGACAGCCTTCCCAGAAGAGATGAAGCTGTTATAGCTGCAAAGGGTGGGCCAACTCAATAGTGAACCCTACAGACTAGGACTGGGATGCCATTAAAGTTCATGTGCATGTAAAGGCAGGCGTTTTGACAATATCGTGTGGGCTAACACATTTGCAAATTGCAAGTGTTCTTGTTTATCAGGTGCAATCACTTTGAGTTAAGCAGACATGAAGAGACAGATTGAATGACACTGGTGGGCGTGTACCTCTATTGGGCGTGTCGGTGTGCTAACAATACAACCTATGTTATATAATTTACTGCATTAGGGGAGGTTGGTTTGCCCTGCGAAGAGGCCGTGTTATTTGCTGTGGTTTTTGGAGGAGTAGGGCTGATATTGTGCATAATGACAAATGCCCCACTTTGGCTGTTCGTTGAAATTCTTGTGCATTTTGTCCATCAAAGGTGTGGCTTTGCTGTCAATGTTGTGTATTGTTGCTGTCTGACCATGCATTCATGGTTTGGGAGCATCTGCTGACCTTCTACTCTTTGATCTCATTGCTTAATCATGTACACGGTAATGCATCTTCCAGCAGAACCATCACCAATGTATGTGTGTGGAATGTGGGGTGGTAGGTATTCATGTTGAAATGTCTTTTTAAGCACTTGCCGACCGCCCGCCGCAGTGTGACGGCGGCAAGATGTCTCGCTATTGCGAAACGCCGTCACAGGACGGCGGCCGAGATAACGAGTATTGTGTGCACACGCGCACCGCTGGAGGCACACTCACTGTGTTGGGGGGGCCAGGTAGCGGGTAGGGTGGACTCGTTCGCCACCGGCTACCCGCGTTGGCCCCCCCCGCAGTGAAAGAATGGAGGTCCATGTAAGTAAACACAGATCTCCGTTCTGTTAGAGGGGGAAGGGCTGTGATCACAGGCTTCCTGTATATGGAAGCCGTGATCACCTCCTTCCCCCAGCCAGGTCAGCCCACACACAGTTAGAACATGCCCAGGGAACACAGTTAACCCTTAGAGCGCCCCTCCAGGTTAACCCCTTCACTGCCAATGGCATTTACACAGTAATCGGTGCATTTTTATAGCACTGATCGCTGTATAAATGACAATGGTCCCAAAAAAGTGTCAAAATGGTCTGACATGTCCGCTGCAATATCGCAGTACCGCTAAAAATCGCAGATTGCTGCCATTACTAGTAAAAAAAAAAATAAAAACCCCAGGAATTAATTCTCATCATCCGAAACGCGGCAACGTTTGCAAAACCAATCAATAAAGGCCAATTGCAATTTTTTTTACCAAAAATATGAGAAATAATATAAATTGGCAAAAACCGATGGAAAGAAGTTTTTATTTTTTTATTTTTTCGGATTTGTATTTTAGCAAAAAGTAAGAAATTTGGGTGTTTTTACAAAATTGTCACTCTTCCTTTGTTTATAGCGGCGATCAGAAATGACGCAGAGGTGATCAAATACCACCAAAAGAAAGCTCAATTTGTGGGGAAAAAGGGACGCAAATTTTGTTTGGGTACAACGTCGCACGACCGCGCAATTGTCAATTAAAGCGACGCAGTGCCGAATCTCAAAAAGTGCTCTGGTCCTAAAGTGGGAAATCCTTCCCGGGCTGAAGTGGTTAATATTTTTTTTTTTTAAGAATGACTTTTTGTATTTTTGCATAATCTTGCAGCTAAACATTTTTTGGTGGTTGGTGTCTGTTGAGAGTAGTTGTACTATGAAATGTGTAGCCTGCTATACACTTTGAAATTAAAGCCGAGTCCACTATAAGGCTTGGAAAAATTTTAGATTATAAGCTTCTATGAGCAGGGCCATAGCAGACCCATGCAGACCCATGCAATCCAGAATTGTATTGCATGGGTGTTCACACCCACGCGATCCGATTAATGTCTGAACTGTTTGCACTGTGATATGTGAGCTGAAATTGGGGTGTCATTAACAATGTATTGACAATCCCAGCAGGTCACACATGGCAGTGTGAAATAGGATGCGGGAACCTGCAGTGGATTTGTGCGAACCGGCACTCCTAATGAATTTAGCTGGTGGATAGGCAGTGTTGTACATCTCAAACTGAGCCTTTGTCATTCACCTGCCTATTACTAAAAAAAAATTGATAGTGATCAAATATTCGCAAGCAAGTGTGGCTTTGTCCTCTGACCCGGGAATGTCATTGTTTTCTCAAGGAAGTGCCTTTTCTGGTCAGGATCTCTATATAGTTGGATATAGCGAGGTCCCATTTTAGCAAAGAGGAGGGGACACCCATTGGATGGGTAAGTGTAGGAAATATACTTGTGCTTAAACTGTGTGGGGGAGGATGTGGTAGCTATATTTGGTGAGGATGGCGTTAATTTATTTGTTCATGTGGGATCACCACACATTCACTTCCTGCCAGGGCAGCCATCAGAAATTTTGGGGCCCCTTAAACAGCTTTAGACCTGCCCCCCCCTTCTGACCACCAACATTCCCCAGGGCCTTCCCAGTGGGCCATCTCACCACACCGCCCACTGGCCAGGGGTGTACACATGTTACAGCCGCAGTAGGAATTATACACCCTGACACACTTACTGAGTGTAGCCTGCCAAGCATGACTCATTCAAGTGAAGTGTGCAATGCATGCTAGTGTGGGATCCAAGGGGTTAAAAAAACAGTGCACAGGCAGCACAGCCTCACCCAATGCTTTTAATAAGACCTCGTGCCGAACCATAGGTGCTGGAGATCCCAAATTTGGACCAGTTGTGGTCCAGTGGGCCCTCTCCATGTGACCCAAGTTTGGTATTTTTATCGCCTATCGTTCAGGAGAATGGTGTCCCCAAACTGGGTGCCCCCCCATAGACGCCAATGTTAAGTCCGAAGTTCACCCGAAAATTGCTGGTCAATGACTGGTTGAATGACATTTACCCGTTCACACTTCTGAGAGACCTCACTGCAGCGAGTTTGACAAATTTGTCACTCCTCCTCTTTCCCTGCTGCCAGGCCATTCAGAAAGTGCAGTGCCCTTTGTGAATGCGCAGTAGGGAATCGGCAATGGAGGCGACAGCACCTGAGAGCCAATGGAAACATGGGCTGGGGTGCCAACATCACTAGCTTCCAGGACAGTGTCCTAATAATTAAAGTCAGCAGTTGCAGGATGTGTAGCTGCTGACTTGTACATTTTCTGTGGTGGGGGGGCTGAGGCACCACTTTAGTATCAGCTTGGTTACCTAGATTGGTGAGCTGGGATTGAGCCCCAGCTATCACATGGTACTTGGGCTTATCTCAACAACCTGTACCATTTGAATAGCTTCAGCTAATCACAGATCAGTAGTGATCCCAGCTGACATGAATGTCAAACAATTCTGACTGTTCAAAGTTTGGCTGGTACAATGATTTGTATGGTATCAGCAAGCCTACATGATACATTTAAACATGGCTATCTACCTCACAGAGTAGTTCAATGGAATGGATGGTATGACCTTCTGAAAGCTTGCATTGTACTCAACATTTGTACTCAGCATTAGATGCTGAAAATATGCAAACGCATATTCACCAATTAGCCAATGCACATCAGTTTGAATGCTTCCATACTATGAATTCTAGTTAACGTGCCGGCAGTTAGTTTGTAGAGAATTAACAGAATCCAAGATTAGTAAATGTATTTTCTATGGCTGGTTGTGGTGAAGTCTTTAGTGTAGTGGTTCCTTCTGATACCTTCAAAGCTTACAGCTACAGGTTCAGATCCTACCGGTGTCATCACGACACCTTGCATTATATTCTGAAAATACGTGAAGGCATATTCGTCAATGCCCATCAGTTTGATTGCTTCCATACTATGAACTTATGCAATGGTATGTACGTATTCAATAATCTTATAGTGTGGAATTGGAACAATCACACACTAGTTGACGTGCCGGCAGTTAGTTTGTAGAGAATTAACAGAATCCAAGATTAGTAAATGTGTTTTCTATGGCTGGTTGTGGTCAAGCCTTTAGTGTAGTGGTTCCTTCTGATACCTTCAAAGATACAGCTAGAGGTTCAGATCCTACCGGTGTTAATATTCGCCAGTGGTTTCCATTTTGCTGCGGTAGTTCCCATACACTTTTTCAAGCAAATCATGTCCATACAAACCAATTAGCCAATGCACATCAAGTTTGAATGCTTCCATACTATGACCTCTTTCAATGCATGCAATGGTATGTACATGTTCAATAATATTATGATGTGGAATTCGAATAATCACACACTAGTTAACGTGGCAGCAGATAGTTTGTAGAGAATGAAGAGAATACAAGATTAGTAAATGTATTTTCTATGGCAGGTTGTGGTCAATTCAATAGTGTAGTTTATTCTGATAGGTTCAAAGCTTACAGCTCCAGGTTCGGATCCTACAGATGTTATCAGCACACCTTGCATTGTACGCAGCATTATATTTTAAAAATATGTGAAGGCATATACACCAATTAGCCAATGCCCATCATCAGTTTGATTGCTTCCATACTATGAACTATGGCAATGCATGTAATGGTATGTACATATTCATTAATATTATGGTGTAGAATTGGAATAATCACACACTAGTTAACGTGGCAGCAGTTAGTTTGTAGAGAATGAAGAGAATACAAGATTAGTAAATGTATTTTTTCTGGCTGGTTGCAGTCAACTCTATAGCGTAGTGGTTTATTCTGATACGTTCAAAGCTTACAGCTCCAGGTTCGGATCCTACAGATGTCATCAGCACACCTTGCATTGTACGCAGCATTATGCTTTCCATTTTGCTGCGGTAGTTCCCATACACTTTTTCAATCAAATCATGTTCATACAAACTTTCAATGGATTCTGCAGGTTCAAGCCCAATTGACATCAGCTATTCCCATATATGCTAATTAAGAAGGCATATTCGCGGTAATAACGTGATTCTGTGTTCGCATGATCGCCTATTTGATATGTTAATTGGCTTAAATGGGCGTTATTTTTAAGCGTCGCGCGATCGCATATTCGCGATATAGTGAATTATCCCCTATAACTCTTTGAATACAAGAAACTGCTTTAGAATCTACAGCTTGCATGGCATTCTATTATTAAGTCCATGAACTACCAGAACATCCAAATTATTCTTAACCACTGACTCTCATAGCTGTTCACCTCCTAAAATGTATGATGCATACACGTTTTTAGCCCCTAAGTACATAACTTTACAAACTTTAAGAAAAATGAAAGCGGTATTAAACCCAAAAGCAAACATTTGTTATACTGCAGCACACTGCTTCTTAGAAATGATGGCTGCATTAGGTTTCTCTTTTATTTTTACCTGGTGATCCTGCCAGTAAGTATGATTTTTCAACAGCTTTCCTGCAGATGTAGCAGTTAGAACAGTGTTTCTCAACCAGGGTTCCGTGGAACCCTAGGGTTCCTCCAGAGGTTGCTAGGGGTTCCTTGAGCAATGGTCAATTTCTACCTCTCAGATAAATTCCCAATGACATCATTGATCTTTTTAGCTATCTGTAAGGGGGGATTCTTCCCATTGACCATCACACTAATGTATTATGAGTTGTAGATTTTTAATTTTTAGCAGGGGTTCCCCCGAGACCAGAAAATTATTTCAAGTGTTCCTCTGTGTTGCAAAGGTTGAGAAATGCAGAGTTAGAAGGTTGACACAAGCCATTTACCACTGGAAGGGGTGCTTACAACTAGCAGCTTTTATTTATGTACAACCTTTATCCTAGAGCTACACAATTCTGGCTAAAATAAGAATAACTATTTTTTTGCTTAGAATAACGATCACGATTCTCTCACGATGCTCGCAGCGTAACATCATCTTTCACATCATACAAAAAAAAAATTGGGATAACTTTATGGTTTATTTTTGTTTAAAAATCAGTAAGGTGTATTTTTTCTAAAATAAATTGAGCTTGAAAGACCGCTGTGCAAATACAGTGTGACATAAAATATTGCAACAACCGACATTTTTTTCTCTAGGGTCTCTGCTAAAAAATATATGTATAATGTTTGGGGGTTCTAAGTAATTTTCTAGCAAAAAATACTGATTTTAACTTGTAAGCAACAAGTGTCATAAAAAGGCCTAGTCTTTACGTGGTTAAACTGCCCTCATTTACCCACCAAAGTTCATTCCCTTATATCTAAAAGAACTAAATATTACAATGTTTCTCTTTATCTCCGCCTGAGCGATGTTGTGATAAACTTTATTTGTTTTTTGGGGTTTTTTTGACAGTTGTCAGCCGTGAGCAGAGAACGGCCTTGCACTGAATCGAGGAAATGCTGTTTTAAGATTGTTGGGGGGGGGGGGGGGTTTGGT
>BLSH010063931.1:949492-990445 GCA_018402905.1 Glandirana rugosa
TGAATTGCAATCTCGTTTTCTTTAAAGTGGAGTTCCACTTGTTTTTTGTTTATTAAAAGTCAGCAGCTACAAAAAGTGTAGCTGCTGACTTTTAATAAACAGTAACTTACCTGTCTCCCGGTCCAGCGACGGCTGCTCTCAAAGCCTCGCTCGTCTCCCCGCTCCTCCCGAACGGCCCCGCCATTCCTAGTGTGGGCACCCGGCCCGGCTTCACGGCCGGGCACCCACTGCGCATGCGCGAGTCGCGCTGCGCATCCCTAGTGGCCAGGCAATCTTCTGGGACCTGTGACGTGTCCCAGAAGATTGCCAGGAGGGAGGGTCCGCCTAGGATGAGAAGAGGAGTCGCCTAGGCGGCCCAGAGGCGGAAGGTGGAAGAGGGACAGGAAGTCCCTCTGAAACCTGGGGACACACTCCCCCCCCCAAAAAAAATTACATGCCAAATGTGGCATGTAAGGGGGTGAGGAGTGCTTAAAGCGGAAGTTCCATTTTTTGGTGGAACTCCGCTTTAAACGATTAATCATGCAGCTCTATTTTATCCTGAAAGGATAAAAAAAAATTGCGCAACTGCTTAAGAAGTGTTAGCTGGAGTTTGTTATTGAAATCCTGTATTGTCTGCTTTGATGTTCTTTCCATCTACCTTTTTTTCTACCTAATATTCCATTCTGGAATAGCGTGTGTAACATATTTAGTTAGTAGATCAACATTGTTTTCCTTGTAACAGGTATTCAGTGGGAAGAGACCAGATTCCGAATTTTCTCCTCTGCCTCAAAATACTTTTAGAAAACCCCCCAGCCCTCCACCTTCTGAAGGTCAGCAGGCACTGACCTGCCTTATTAGTGAAAAGGACATTTCTCTCTTTGAGAAGCTTGGAGATGGGTCTTTTGGTGTTGTTAGAAGAGGAGAGTGGAACACCCCTAGTGGTAAAATGGTAAGTTTACAACTTTGTTCAAAGAGCTATGATACATTTTCAGAGAAACACAGTATATCTACTGCAGAAGCTTATTTTTTATTTCAAAATTTGTAGCCAGAAACATATTTAACAAAGTGGACTTCCACCCACAAGTGGAAATTTCTCGGATTGGATTTTTTTTCACCCAGGCGGAACACCTCTTTAACAAATGTGGTTTTAGACCGGTCATACACGGAGCAAATTTCTTCCCTGTAACCAGCACTAACAGGGCTTCCATCTTCTCCCGGTCTTTTTTCCGGGTTGGCTGGCTCTGGTCCTTTGATTGGAAGAGCCTCGATGACGTCACGCATAGGAGCCACTGGTAACGGCACAGGGCTTTAAAGGAACGGTGCGGTATGCCGTTCCTTCAGATCGCATGCACCGGTGATGTCACTGGCGGCTTCACAGGTAAATATCTCCTAAACGTACACCGTAAGGCTTACCTATTGGTAAAAATCATCCAAGGGAGTTTACTCCCACTTTAATTATCCATGTAATGTAGTTCGCCCCCCACACACAATGTAGTGGTCTGACTCTCCAGTGGACTGACATGCCCCTTCCAGTGCTCTTGATACCTGAGCATCACTGCTGATTGGAGCAGCGGTCAGGAGGAGTATGGACCACTGGAGCCAAGCTTCTACTTTGTGTATAAGAGTACTGGGCCAGCTCTCCTACATGCTACCAGCACAGAGTAGATTATTCCTTGCTGCACTACATAGCAGTTCAGAAAAAGTAATCGAGGCTAAATGCAACCTGGAAACTAGCATTTGCAGATATAGACTAACACTGACAGTCTCATATTTCTCAAATGACAGGTGTACTTCAAAAATTGTTGTTATTATGAATACCTATCCAAAAACGTCACAAATATTTGATGGCAAGCACTTTACTGTCTGTGTGTTAGTTCTGCAAAGTTTTGCTACTTGAACTAGTGCATTTTAGATATACTTGTTGACAATGTTCACAAGCTTTTTCTTCTTTTTTTTTTTTTTTTTTTACATTAGATGGTTTCGTGTAAGTGGTATTTGATATTGTTCTGAAAACCTGCACTGGAAACAGTGTTCTAATGACATTTTCTGTGTCTTTCTACCAAGTTTAATGTTGCAGTTAAGTGCTTGAAGACGGATGTTCTTACACAGCCAGATGCCCTAGATGATTTTATCAGAGAAGTCAACGCAATGCACTCCCTGGACCACATCAATCTCATTAGACTCTATGGAGTCGTCCTTACACATCCTATGAAAATGGTATGATGGAGCAAAGCATTATTATAATGTGATATAGACCTTGGTTATACTTGCAGTATGTTGTTTTGTTTTTATACCATGCATGAAACATTTGTACAATGAATCATTTGTAACTGTATAGCTAGTTATCATGTTAGTACTGGAAACCATCAATTGTCTGCTAAATAATCTTCAGGTTTTAGCTAAAGTAGAACTATAGGCAAAACTTTTTCATTTTAGATAGAGGGTTATAACCTCTGTCAGATTTTTTCATGCCATCTGTGTCCCATTGCGGAGATTTCCCTTCACTTCCTATCCCATAGCCAAACAGGAAGTGAGAGGAAATCCGTGCAAATTAACCACTTGCTTCCCGGGCCAATTCTGACCCTTCGCTCCTACATGTAAAAATCATCATTTTTTTTTGCTACAAAATTACTCAGAACCCCCAAACATTATATATGTTTTATTAGCAAAGACCCTAGGGAATAATAAAATGGTGATCGTTGCAACTTTTTATCTCGCACGTTATTTGCGCAGCAATTTTTCAAACGCGTTTTAAAAAAAAACAAAAAAAAAAAAACCAGTTTTATGCATTAAAAAATAAGAAAACATTTTTTTGAATAATGTGAAAGAGGATGTTTCACCGAGTAAATAGATACCTTAAATGTGATGCTTTGAAATTGCGCACAATCGTGGAATGGCGCCAAACTTCGGTACTTAAAATTCCCCATAGGCGACACTTTAAAATGTTTTACAGGTTACATGTTTAAAGGTACAGAGGAGGTCTAGTGCTAGAATCATTGCTCTCGCTCTAACGTTCACTGCGATACCTCACATGTGTGGTTTGAACGCCATTTACATATGTGGGCGACTTATGTATGCGTTCGCTTCTGTGCATGCAAGCTTGCGGTGACGGGAGCGCTTGATTTTTTTTTTTCTACTATTGTTTATTTTAACTTTATTTTTTATTTTTACACTGTCTCTTTAAAAAAAATTTTTTTATCACTTTTATTCCTATTACAAGAAATGTAAACATGCCTTGTAATAGGAATAGTGCGTGACAGGTACCCTTTTTGGAGAGATATGGGGTCAATAAGACCCCACATCTCTCCTCTAGGCTGGAAAGACCGAGATCAGAAAAAAAAGAGAAAACTCAGCTTTTCCAGCCGAGTCCCCGGGCATTGTTTACATCTGGCCGGCCGGACGTAATGTCATACGTCGCACCCTGACCTCCGAGGCGTCTAGAGATGACTGGTGACCATATGGTCACCAGTCAGCTTTATTGTCAACTACCGCCGGCGACGGATCGGTTCTCCGGGCCGCCGATGGCATGGGCTGAACTGCCGCTATGATTGTTCTTACGGTGCACAGAATCGCCGGCGGAAAAAAACAATATCTGAATGGTGCCTGTAGCTGCTGGCACCATTCAGATATCCCCGCTCAAAGTGTGCAATGTCATATGATGTGAAGCCGGCCGAAAGTGGTTAAAGGAATTCCTTGGGGACCCCCAGGTCACCAGAACTAGTACCCCCATTGGAAGATTTCCCCTCTATTACTTTTATGTGGACAACACAAAATTTGGGGTTTTCTTTTACTTTCACTTTCAATGATAAACAGGACAAATAGAGACGGTGACGGACTGGTGTTCTAATCCCCCCCCGGTCTATCCAAAACTAAAAAAAAAATTTGGACTTCAGTTATAATTTAAGACGATATTTAGTTGCCTTCAGAGCTGTGAAATACCATATATATATATATATATATATATATACGCTTGAGAATGTTGCAGCATTCATACATAGCATTGAAAGCTTTTTGCTGTGCTTTCTGCGTTTTTACAGCGATTTGCGAGGGTTTTCTTTTACATTCACTGTATATAGCTGGTTGCTAAGGAGCGGGTCAGGAAACCGGCTGCCGTGTCCTTAACAACCGATGAGTCATCAGCTGTCAGCGGGCTTCCCTGCTGACAGCTGAATGTAAAAAAAAAAATTGCCATCTAAAAAATTCACGAAAAGTATGGCGTGGGCCCCCCCCCAAGATCATATTAGACCCTTCAGTCTGGTATGGATTTGTAGGGGACACCCCCATGCCAAAGTTTAAAAAAAAAAGAAAATTACGTGGGGGTCCCCCCCAGAATCCATACCAGACCCTTATACTAGCATGCAGCCTGGTAGGTCAGGAAAGGGAGGGGACAAGCAAGCACCCCCCTCCTGAACCATACCAGGCCACATGCCTTCAACATGGGGGGGGTGGGTGCTTTGGGGCAGGGGGGCTCTGTGCCCCCCACCCCAAAGCACCTTGCCCCCATGTTGATGGGGACAAGGGCCTCTTCCCGACAACCCTGGCTGGCAGTTGTCGGGGTCTGTGGGCGGGGGAGATTATCAGAATCCAGAAGCCCCCTTAAACAAGGGGACCCCCAGATCCCACCCCCGGTCCATGTGAATGGCTATCAAGTACATCGTACCCCTACCCATTCACCCCAAAAAGCACTGAAATGTAAAAAAAAAAAAAACAAGAGCCGGTTTTTGATAAGTCCTTTATTAAAAAATTAACTCTGAGCTGTCTTCTCCCCAAACCGTCTTCTCCCGCTGCTATCTCTCCCAATGCCGTCTTCTCCCCGCTGCTATCTTCTCCTGGTGCTGTTTTCTTCTTGTGCTGTCTTCTCCTGCAGAGCTGTCTTCTTCCTCGCTGCCAGTCCCCCGCCAGACCCAGAGAGCAAGCCCCATGTGACGTCACGCAAGAAGACGACACTGGGAGAAGACGGCAGCGGGAGAAGACGGCAGCTGGCAGAAGACGGCACCGGGAGAGATGGCGGTGGGAGAAGACAGCTTGGAGCTATTCTTTTTAATAAAGGACTTGTCAAAAACCGGCTCTTGTTTTTTTATTTTTACATTTCAGTGCTTTTTGGGGTAAATGGGTAGGGGTACGATGTACTCGATACCCATTCACATAGGTGGGGGGCTACCCTTGTTAAAGGGGGCTTCCAGATTCTGATAAGCCCCCTGTCCGCAGAGCCCGACAACCACTGGCAAGGGTTGTCAGGAAGAGGCCCTTGTTCCCATCAACATGGTGGCAAGGTGCTTTGGGGTGCAGGGGGGGCAGAGCCCCCCCTTCCCCAAAGCACCCACCCCCCCATGTTGAGGGCATGTGGCCTGGTATGTTTCAGGAGGGGGGGCATCCACTCGTCCCCTCCCTTTTCTGACCTACCAGGCCGTATGCTTGGATAAGGGTCTGGTATGGATTTTGGGGGGGGGCCCCCACACCATTTTTTTTTTTTTTTTTAATTGTGGCGTGGGAGTGTCCCGTCCAAATCCATACCAGACCATCGGTTGTTAAGGATGGGGCGGCCGGCTTCCCAGCCCACTCGTTAACAACCAGCTATATACAGTGAATGTAGGAAAAAAAAACCCACACAAAATGCAAATCGCGGCAAAATCACAGTAAAAATGTAGTACTTGCGTTTTGTATGCAGGTCCATTGAAGTCTATTACATGCAAAACGCTCCCCAACCCTTTCCAAAAATGCAGAGGCACAAAAATGCATTGATGTGAACGCGTTCCATAGGAACCCATGTTAAAAATTTTCCCTGCATTTATGCAAAAAGCATTAAAAATGCATTAGTGTGAATGGAGCATAAAAGACCTAGCCTGCATTGCACATTTCTGAACACAGGTTGCAGTTTGCATCCTTGGCAGAACATTTTTTAATTACTAGGCATAAAATAGAAAAGATTCCTCCACCTGAACTCCAGCCAAAACATTTTTTCTATTTTTGGATAGTGGAAAAGGCTGAGAACTTCAGTTAATGTCCTACTTGGTGGGATTCATTTTCATTATTTAATGGGGTGAACATTATAAGAAACGTCTACATTTTACAAAAAAGCCAACATTTTACAGTTGTCAATGGGACAGGAATATAGGGGAAATCCTTCAGTGGGAACACATGTTTCAGTGACAACTGTTAAAAGTGGATTTTCCCTTACTTTTGGGAGATTTGTACTTTTTTATGTCACATCTCTGAGAAATGAAGGGAAATCTCTTTGGTGGAGACTATGCAAATTAAAAAAATCTTTGGCTGAAGTTGGGAGATTCAACTGGTATTGGCATGGTTTCATAATTCAGTTTCTAGGACCTGCTTGGTTCTATTCATCTTAGTTATCAACTGTAAGGGCTGATAAGGAATGCATAGTGACAAATATATTTATTTATACAGATCTGTATGTGAGAGGTCAAGCCTAAACAAGCCTTTAGTTAAGGAAAACGAAAAAAGATTTTGGTGCAAAGATTGAAATGTTTCACAACTCCGTCTCCTAGTTATAAAAAAAAAACTAAAAACCTACAGTTCACCGTGGCACCTATGGCATTTTTGCTTATCTCATACAGGTGACAGAGCTTGCTCCACTGGGATCTCTGCTGGACCGTTTGCGTAAGAACCTGGGTCATTTCCTCATCTCCACTCTATGTCATTACGCTATCCAGATTGCTAATGGCATGGCCTATCTAGAATCAAAGCGTTTCATCCACCGGGACCTTGCAGCCAGGAACATCTTACTCTCCTCTAATGACCTGGTTAAGATTGGAGACTTTGGACTTATGAGAGCATTGCCAAAAAACGATGATCACTATGTCATGCAGGAACATCGCAAGGTGCCCTTTGCTTGGTAAGCATTTAGCTAAAATCTATTAAAAATTTTTAGACCAAAATAATTTTTATGCCAATTTTGTTTATATGCAACTAAACTATAATAAAGTGACTTAAAATATAAATATATATCCCCACACCACACAAACTTCACAAATAGTTTACCCAAAAAATCAGCTGCTACATCCAACATATAGGGGTTAATTTACTAAAGCTGGAGAGTGCAAAAAACTGTGCAGCTATGCATGGTAGCCAATCAGCTTCTAACCTCAGCTTGTTCAATCAAGCTTTGACAAAAAACCTTGAAGCTGATTGGTTTCTGTGTGGAGCTGCACCACATTTTGCACTTTCAAGCTTTAGTAAATCAACCCCATAGTTACATAGTTAGGTTGAAAAAAAGACACAAGTCCAGCTAGTTCAACCAATAAAATCATATACATATACATATACACAATCCTATACCCACAGTTGATCCAGAATGAGGCGATAAACCCCAGCAAAGCAGGATCCAATTTGTTACAGCAGGGGAAAAAATTGCCTCTTGGGGGATCGGGAAGGAATCAGATTTTCTCTTGGATCAACTTTACCTATAAATGTTATATATAAACGCACAGTGAACTTACCTGCAATATATATGTGCTAGAGGTGTCAGTATAAGGAACCTGCCACATGGGATCTTGCATTGCTGGAAATCATCCTGCTAAACGGGGGAAACTACTATCTAAAAAAAACAAAAAAACAGTTTTGCCTGTTTTGAAAGAGAGAGGCAAATGGGAGTGTGAGTGAGATTCCTATTGTTGGTAGAGGCATTCACAAAGTTTGGGGGTGCTTATTTCAGATGATTGCAAAGTGAGCAAACAGTGTGACCAGGCAGTGGGAAAAGCAAATAGAATTCTGGGATGTATCAGTAGAGGGATCACCAGCAGGAGGAAGGAGGTTCTGATTCCTCTATATAGATCTTTAGGGAGACCTCACTTAGACTACTGTGTCCAGTTCTGGAGACCTCACTTACAAAAAGATATTGATAAGATAGAACGAGTTCAGAGATGGGTAACAAAAATGGTGAAAGGTCTGGGGGTTAAAATATATCAAGAGCGACTTCAGGAACTTAATATGTACAGTCTGGAGGAAAGAAGGGAGAGGGGAGACATGATTGAAACCTTTAAATACATCAAGGGGGTGAATAAGGTTCAGGAGGGCAGTCTTTTCAATATGAAACCAAAATCAAGAACACGGGGACATGACCTCAAACTAACTGGGGGGAAGTTCAAAACTAATCTTAGAAAGTATTATTTTACTGAAAGGGTGGTTGATGATTGGAATAAACTACTAACAGAGGTTGTGAGACAGTCAACAGTAAATGGCTTCAAACATGCTTGGGATAAACATAAATCTATAGTCAGATAACAAGGTTAATGTGAAAAAAAAAAAAATAAATAAAATATAAAAAAATAAAAAAAGGGGCAGACTCGATGGACTACTCAGTCTTTTTATGCCGTTACTTTTCTATGTTTCTGTTCATTGTGTCGAGTGTTAAAGTGGTGGTAAACTCGAATAAACATTTAAAAACAACCTGCAAGACAAAAGCATAATGAGCTAGTGTGCATTGCATACTAGCTCATTATGAAATTCTTACCTTTGGATGAAGTTGTTGCAGTGGTCCTCGAACACCGCTGTGACCAGCGACATGCTTCTTCCAGGTTCGGCGGCTCCGGCCAGTCACAGCGCCGACTCCCGTGTTGTGATTGGCCAGAGCTGCGCTGACGTCACTCCCACGCATGCGCGCGAGTGACATCGGTAACGGTACACTTAGTGAAGAAACTGCCCATTCGGGCCCGTTTTTTCACTGCACATGTGCAGATGATGTTGACACATGCGAATACACTGAATATCTCCTAAAGTTTAGGAAATATTCACGGAACCTACAGGTAAGCCTTATTATAGCTTACTTGTTGGTTAAAGTGGTTGTAACCACTTTAAGTTTATAATGATTAAAGCCTAGTACACACTATGAGAATATTGGATGAATGATTGCCCCTTTTTTTTTTTTTTGCATGCTAGTCTCATATCGCTAATGAAGAGGTTACTAAAGTTACCAAAATTTTCATATGACAGAATACAAATTTGGAAGTGCCGTAGTGTGTTGTATTTTATTGTAATATATTCTTTTGTTTCCGAGCATGCGTGGTCTTGGTGTTCCGTTTTTTTCTCTCGCAGGAATACTATACTGATTACACAAAAATTGTATGTTCTGGTATCATACGAGAATATTTTTTGTGTATGTCTCTGATTGATTTCAGATGAACTGCCATTATCGGCTCTTGAAAGCTGTGTACTAACGATCAGATTATCGTACGATCTCTTCAAAAGCAGTCATCAGTTTTTCTGATCATGTGTACTAGGCTTAAGGAGGAATAATGGACACTTTTGGGAAATTTTCACCATCTGTAAAAAGGCCTTTCAAACTTTTAATACTTTTGTTACACTATTGGGATTTTAATTTTTTTGACATTAGTTTGATATACATATTGTGAGCGATTAGCTCAGTAGCGGGGTGTGCAGGAACCTCTGAATGGGTCACAGCACAGTGAAGTAAGCACGGACAGACAGCAGGGTCTTTGTGAAAGCAAAAACTGTGGTTTATTTACACATCTGTGGTTACAAAGTGCAGGCATCAAAACAGGTAAAATAAAACAAAACAGAAAATAAACCCTTGCCACTTTGGGCGTCTAACTACAAAGACACAGGAACCTGACTACTTGTTCTGCCACAGCCTCTCGCTGTCCAGACAGTTGGCAGTCACAGAAAAATAAATGGATTTTTCCTACAGCTTACCTGTAAAATCCTTTTCTTGGAGTACATCATGGGACACAGAGCAGACCATAATATTAACTAACTGGGTTATACGCCTCTTATAGGTGTATGGACACTGGCAACCAATATGCAGGAAGTTCCCCCATATAACCCCTTCCACACCGGTAGTACCTCAGTTTTTGTAGCAAGCAATAAGAATTCCAGAAAAAGAGGGGAGGAACCTCTGTGTCCCGTGATGTACTCCAAGAAAAGGATTTTACAGGTAAGCTGTAGGAAAAATCCATATTTCTTTATCGTACATCACGGGACAAAGAACAGACTATAATAATAACTAACTGGGATGACCTAAAGCAATGCCCCTGAGGGGAGGGAACACAGTAATCCTAAGCCCATCACTGGACAAAGGACATAGACTGCTGCTTGCAGCACGCTGTGACCAAACACAGACCCTTTTTGGGCCCTAACATCCACCTGGTAGAACCTGGCAAACCTTCAAGACACTGGCGAAAAAACGGAGGTACTCCCGGTTTGGGAGGGGTTATATGGGGGGTACTTCCTGTATATTGGTTGCCAGTGTCCATTCACCTATAGATGGCGTTACTAACCCAGTTAGTTGTTATTATGGTCTGCTCTGTGTCCCATGATGTACGATAAAGAAAAACAGAGGCTTTTAGTCACACAGACTTAATCTCACCATTCCGAGGTATTGCTGCTCCCCAGTCTGCAATGCACAGATATATGGTTCCAGGGTGTTGCCCCTTCTTGAAGCAACCTGGGAGTTTTATAGAGCCCGGAGTGCTTTATCTGTTACACCTGAGCTTGTTAACCCTCATTGAGCCCATACAGGCTCACTACACGGCACAAACACAAAAGCAATCCGTGTACAGCATAAACCTGGGAGAAATATATCTCCCTTCCTGGACACAACCCATAGATTTTCCTGGCTTCCTGTCACACCCCCCCCCCCCCCCCCTCTTGTTTCAACCCTAGCTTTAGGACACAGGTTGCCAGGCATGCGTGCACTCAGGACAAAGCATTTGTATTTCCCATTTTAACACCGGGGCGATGTTTCCCTGTAAAACTGAATTCTTGAAGGGCCAGGAACTACCTATTCACCCTCCTATTGGTCTCTTATTTTCTGTGCCATCCACTTTAATGGAGCATAATCTGTTACCAGTTCAAATTGTCTACCCAAAAGATAGTACCGGAGAGGATCTAAAGCCCATTTTATCGCAAAACATTCTTTCTCCATTGTTCTTTCACACGTGCTCAAAAACATCTCCGGGTCATCATCCGCAGTCATTTTTAGCAACAGGTGGCTTGCCCGAAAAGTCGATAAGTTACCGGCATGACTCCCGGCCTCGGTCTGCTGCCTCTGTTGAAGTTGTTTCATGATGGCCTCAATATGCTGTTGGTGTCTCTGTTCCTGCTGTGTCAGCAATTCCCTGTGGCCGGCCTCAGTCTGTTCTAGGGCTTGCTGCTGGACTGCTATGCTCTGTTGGTGAGCCCCTTTGTTGGGCTGCAAGGGTCTGTTGCAAACCTGCATTTGCCTGCTGTTGATTTGCATTTGCCACAGCCAGCTGTCTCAGTATCTCCTCCATGCTGGCCTTACTTTACCTGCCCGCAATCCTCCACCATCTGTGAGGGATTAACTCAGTAGTGGGGTGTGCAGGACCCTCTGGATGGGTCACAGCACAGTGAAATAGGCACGGACAGACAGCAGGGTCTTTGTGAAGGCAAAAATTGTGGTTTATTTACATGTCTGTGGTTACAAAGTGCAGGCATTAAAACAGGTAAAATAAAACAAAACAGAAAATAAATCCTTGCCACTTTGGGCATCTAACTACAAAGACACAAGAACCTGGCTACTTGTTCTGCCACCGCCTACCGCTGCCCAGACAGTTGGCGGTCACAGAGAAATAAACAGAGGCTTTTAGTCACACTGACTTAATCTCACCATTCAGAGGTATTGCTGCTCCCCAGTCTGCAATGTACAGAGATCTGGTTCCAGGGTGAAGCCCCTTGTTGAAGCAACCTGGAAGTTTTATAGAGCACAAAATCAATCAGTGTACAGCATAAACCTGGGACAAATATATCTCCCATCCTGGACACAACCCATAGATTTTCCTGGCTTCCTGTCACAATGTATATATGAGCACTGCATCATTAGTATTGTTTTGAAATACACTCAAATACAGTATATGTATTAAAAATGTGACAGTTGCTGTAGGTTGCATTGGAATATCAATTACAACTGGAGAAAGGATATTAGGCAGGGTTGAAGTTGTTGCATGTAGCAACTGATCAGAATTCTTGTTTAATCTTTATATAGACTGAAAAGTGAAACCTGATGGGTTGCTATCAGGAACAGACCTGATTTTTGGTTCATTGCCTTTTTTTTGCTGTTTTCGTACATCAGCCCCAAAGAGTTGTTTGAGGGTGAGTCTGCCAATCACATGAATCTTGAACATGCCAAACAAAATAGTGTGCATTTTTCTCCTGCCTTACATGACATGAATGATAGCTGTAAGTAGCTAAATTCTCTCCCACCAAGTGCCAACAGAAGTGCCTTGTAACTGTGTTTATAGTCTGGAAATGAGGACTGACACCTACAGAAAAAATATTAGTTCTTTGCATTTCAATTGTTTGCCTCTTCCAGACTGCCACATTCCTACTATAGTACCATGATGTGCAGACCTCTTGTACAAGCATATCAAGCAGCTTTCAAGACCTCTCCATGCCTTCCATATAGTCCACGTATTAACACTAACCTCCCCGGCGGTATGATTATGTCAGATTTTTACGTCTAAAAGCGGTACATTGTTTTGCATAGAAATTTGGCGTTTTATATTGTAGGCCTGTAATTCTTAGGAATAACTCACTTAAATCTGTCCAAACCAGAGTCTAGTAGACATCCCGGGTATGATAAAGTTTGAAAAATGAAATAATAAATTATAATATAATAAATAACTATAAATAATTATAAAAAATAATAACATAATAGTAATAAAATGTATTCAATAATGTAATCAAACCAAAAACACTGATATTTGCTCATTTACAGAATTGTCGCTGTCGTCACTTTCAGTGTCTGATGATAAATTTCCCCAAAAATCAGTATCACTCAATTCTGCAAATGATTCTTATTTACTATCGCTGTTTTCTAGCTGATCAAAAACCACTTTTGACATAAAGGGACACTTTTTGGTTGCCATGGACATTCTCAAGTTTCCAGGCAGAAAGAATGACATATATTATATAAAAGTGCATGCAGGGCACTGGGCAAACAACTAGGGACAAAGGGGATGTGAAATGATTTCATACAGTAATGTAATCTTACAGATCACAGTGTACTGTATGTTTCACTTTCTGAATTTGCCGCCGGTCTCCACCCCCGGTGCAACGCGGCGCTCGCAGGGAACGGAGCCCGGCACACAGAGGCATCGGGCAGAGGACACAGCCCGCTGACACAGCGGGGGGGGACATCGCTGGATCCAGGGGACAAGGTGAGCAACGCTGCCTTGGATTCAGCGATGCGATCCCGAGGCTCGGGGTTACCGCTCTTGGTACAGAATATTCACCCCGAGCCACACTCGGGAATACCGCCAGGGGGAGTTAAGGTGATAGGGTATTGATTGCAAGCTGACTCACTTTAAAACAGTGGACAGCTACAGCGCCATAAAATGCCCTCATCTAACAGTGTGCCAGCATTTCTTGTAGTAAGTAGTGTAGTAAGTCACCTACTTATCAGTGAGTTCTGTTCCAGGAGCTCGTTCGTAAGTTCAACTTGTTCTCAAGTCCAGCAAAGATCAGAGCTTGCAGACAAAGGGTGCGAGTGCTGATCATTGTGTTCTGGCGGGGTGAGCCCCCCTGTCAGAACACAAAGGCACAGCAGGGGAGATCGCTGCACCAACATTGCTTGTGTCAGTGCGGCGATGTGTCATTTTTTTTCTTCGCTCAGCCCACTGGGTTGAATGGAAAAAAAGATAAGTGTGTGTACCCAGCTTTACAGGATTGGTCAAGCAAACACATGTTCCAATCTTTAAAAGTTTGCAAGTTGAATGTTCGTATGTAGGGGACTGTACACCTTTTTGTGTTAGAATGTGCAGTTATTGATGCCAGGCTCTGGTATGCTTCTACATTATTCATCATCCATATTTTGTGGGCTATGGTGAATGGGGTGTCATCCCTGTGGCAGAACCCCAAATTATGCAAAAGTTCACTATTTGAATTATAGGACAGCATAGGAACTGTATGTGTGCGGTGTAGGGAAACCCTACTAGCTGAATGATCTGGCATCTTAATAATGTCTCAAATAGTGTATGATACATGACTACATTTATTGTTTCATACATTTTGTTTATGCAGTCTGTACATTATCTTCATTTGATAGGTGTGCACCAGAGAGCCTAAAGACTCGTACATTCTCACATGCCAGTGATACTTGGATGTTTGGTGTGACACTGTGGGAAATGTTCACATATGGGCAAGAACCTTGGATAGGCCTTAATGGTAGCCAGGTAAGACAGCATATAGATCTAAAAACAATCTCTTGTATTTTTCTAAGGGTAAATATATGAAAAAATAGGGTTGTATAACTTAGAACTCACAAAAATAACTGCTCTGTTTTGTACTCTGGAGCTAATCTGAACATAAAAGAATCTAGCAGGGTGTCCAAAACAATGTAAAGTTTAGTTTACAATTGCAATTGTTGGAAGGTAAAATAAATATGGTTTAGCTGCGTTTTTACTGCTCCCATTAAGCTGCAAAGGCTGTGGCCACTGGTGTACACATGTTTTGGCTTTAATCTTTGCATTACTGCTCTGCAAAAATGTTCCCATCTGTTACATTTAACAGGCAGTACCACCTGCAGAAAGTAATTTCAAATTCAAATGAATGTGGCTGTGCCGCAACTGTCTCACTCTGTGTGCACGAAGTTGCAGGTTTTTAGGGGTTAAAACAGGTGGTGAGGGGGCAACATAACACCTTCCCCCTGCATGTCAAACACCCTCTAAAAAACAATTCACACAGACTGCTTTTCAGAGGGCATCACTTGGCCTAAAGCTGTTTGTTTTAGAGACTGAGATATCACCACTCAAAATAGTTTTTAAATGGGGTATGATGACTGCAGCTATCTGTCCAAAGTAGAGATGGAAAATGATGCTGTTTTTGTCATCCTATCTACAGGTGTCTTAAGTGTAATCAGTTTTGTACATTTTTGTTACATTTTTCTGTAGGTTTCGTTACTGTAGGTCAGGAAAACTATGGTATAATGCCTGAAAAAACATCCGTTTGCATAGCAGCCTGTAGCAGTCACTACTGAACTGATGTGCAACATTCTGATCAAGCAAGGAATGTTTTTCCTCAGCTTTCCTTTTCTATTGCTTGGCAGCTTTCACATCTACTTTGCGTGGAAGTGGCAATATGTAAAGCAGTATTAAATCTAAAAGCAATAATTTAATTTACCAGTCTTTAAGTGTGGTGGCTGCATAATTTTCATTTATAGGGCCTTTTTTCCCTTTTTATTTCCCCCTGGCGAACTGCTGGGACTGCAGGAGTAAAGCTGGCCATACACTGTTTGTTTTTTTCATTCAGCCAGTGGGCTGCAAAAAAAAAAAAAATATATATATATATATATATATATACACACACATATATATGTACACCCCTCACATGTTTGTAAATATTTTATTATATCTTTTCATGTGACAACACTGAAGAAATGACACTTTGCTACAATGTAAAGTAGTGGGTGTACAGTTTGTATAACAGTGTAAATTTGCTGTCCCCTCAAAATAACTCAACACACAGCCATTAATGTCGAAACCGCTGGCAACAAAAGTGAGTACACCCCTAAATGAAAATGTCCAAATTGGGCCCAAAGTGTCAGTATTATGTGTGGCCACCATTATTTTCCAGTACTGCCTTAACCCTCTTGGGCAAGGAGTTCACAGGTTGCCACTGGAGTCCTCTTCCTTTCCTCAATGATGACATCACGAAGCTGGTGGATGTTAGAGACCTTGCGCTCCTCCACCTTCCATTTGAGGATGCTCCACAGATACTCAATAGGGTTTAGGTCAGGAGACATGCTTGGCTAGTCCATCGCCTTTACCCACAGCTTCTTTAGCAAGGCAGCGGTCATCTTGGAGGTGTGTTTTGGGTCGTTATCATGTTGGAATACTGCCCTGCGGCCCAGTCTCCGAAGGGAGGGGATTATGCTCTGCTTCAGTATGTCACAGTACATGTTGGCATTCAAGGTTCCCTCAATGAACTGCAGCCCCAGACCATGACACTCCCACCATCATGCTTGACTGCAGGCAACACACACTTGTCTTTGTACTCCTCACCTGGTTGTCGCCACACACGCTTGATACCATCTGAACCAAATAAGTTTATCATGGTCTCATCAGATCACAGGACATGGTTCCAGTAATCCATGTCCTTAGTCTGCTTGTTTTCAGCAAACTGTTTGCAGTTTCTTGTGCATCATCTTTGGAAGAGGCTTCCTTCTGGGACAACAGCCATGCAGACCAATTTGATGCAGTGTGCGGTGTATCGTCTGAGTACTGACAGACTGACCCCCCACCCCTTCAACCTCTGCAGCAATGCTGGCAGCACTCATACCTTTTTTTCCCAAAGACAACCTCTGGATATGATGCTGAGCATGTGCACTCAACCTCTTTGGTCAACTATGGCAAGGCCTGTTCTGAGTGGAACCTGTCCTGTTAAACCGCTGCATGATCTTGGCCACCATACTGCAGCTCAGTTTCAGGGTCTTGGCAATCATCTTATAGCCTAGGCCATCTTTATATAGAGCAACAATTCTTTTTTCAGATCCTCAGAGTTCTTTGCCATGAGGTGCCACGTTGAACTTCTAGTGACCAGTAGAGAGAGTGAGAGCGATAACACCAAATTTATCTCACCTGCTCCCCATTCACACCTGAGACCTTGTAAGACTAATGAGTCACATGATACCAGGGAGGGAAAAGGGTTAATTGGGCCCAATTTGGACATTTTCACTTAGGGGTGTGCTCACTTTTATTGCTAGCGGTTTAGACATTAATGGCTGTGTGTTGTTATTTTGAGGGGACAGCAAATTTACACTGTTATACAAGCTGTACACTCACTACTTTACATTGTAGCAAAGTGTCATTTATTCAGTGTTGTCACATGAAAACATATAATAAAATATTTACAAAAATGCGAGGGGTGTACTCACTTTTGTACAATATAATTATGGATTTTTTTTTCACTAGTAATGGCGGCGATCAGTGACTGCGATATTGCGGCGGACAAATTGGACACTAACTGACACTTTTCAGAGACCAGTGACACTAATACAGTGATCAGTGCAGGACTGTGTGCCTAGCTGGTGTTTTACTGTAGTGGTGGTGGGGGGGGGGGGGGTCGCTTGTACTAGGGGAAGGCATACATCCATGTCCCTGATTTGGAACACAGGCACCATGCCTTCCTTACTGACAGAATGGCGATATGCCTTGTCTATATAGGCAGATCGCCATTCTGCCTGTGTCCTGAATGATCAGCGGGTACCAGTGGACATCGTGTCAGCGGGACCCACTTATCAGCTCCGGCTGTGTAGAATCCCAGCGGGAGCAAGCCTCCGGCGGCGCACACTCGCGCCCGATGCCCAGAAGTGCAAGATCACGTGTATACGTGTGATCTTGCGCAGTGGGGCCACCCTGTAGCACTAAAAGTGCTGTAGGGCGGTTGGCAACTGGTTAACAGACCAAGCTATCTAGCCTAAATGGCACTTAGACAGTTGCGACAAACCATTTAACAGTGACAGGGGTGGTTACAATGATTAGCTTTTATTCATTTAGGCAAAACCTTTATCCCAAAAGGGAATAAATAACTGTTACTCTATGTGCTTAAAAAGTATTAGCTAGCGTTCATCTTTAACTTGTTAGCCAAGTCCATCTGAATCTGCCAGTGCATCTCATACTACCCTCTCCCCTGCTGATCAAAGGTGTCTCCTTTGCTCCTCCTTCCAGTGTGGAGACACCCTAAGTTAAAAAGCGTGTTACCGGCTGGATCACTATGTAGAAAAAAGAATGCAGTCACCACATTTAAAGCTGGATACACACTACCTATTTTCTGCAGATTCTTTCCTTCAGATTTACCAAAATCATATAATATGAGGTCAAGGACTTTCAATTTGTATGTAATCAGGAAGGCCCTTGCACTACATGGTTTTGGTAAATCTGAAGGAAATCTGACAACAAAAGTTGGATAGTGTGTATGGGGTCTAAGGATTGCTAAGCTGCAATATATTATATTTTTTATTTTGGATTTAATACCACTTCAAAAACGTACCTTGTTAGTTACAAAAAAGGTAAAAGCTGTTTGCAAAAAAAACAGTTTATATTCTTCCTAATAGCCTCTTTGGGAACAGGGAATGTTGGTCAATTTTTGTTACGTGTAGTTGATATGATGTCTGGAATCCTGTATTTAATATATATAAACTCCATATTAATATATCATTTGATTCATTCTGAAAATGCTAGATACCTGACAGTCTACACCTTCCACATTGAGTCACTGACATAGAATAAGCATGCAGCCAGAAGTCAGGCTGAAATCCTCACTCAGGAACTGCATACTTGTTCTGGATCAGTACTTCATAGTGTTGAAAGCCACTGGATCAGCAAGAAAGACAAACAAGAAGGATTTTGCACAAAAGGAGTTGAGAAGTGGCAGCACACTGACTCTCCACGCTATAGGTCTCCTCAGTTTGCCCTAGATTTATAGTGAATTTTTGAAACCTACACTATATTACCAAAAGTATTGGGACACCTGCCTTTACACTCACATGAACTTTAATGGCGTCTTAGTCCGTAGGGTTCAATATTGAGTTGGCTCACCCTTTGCAACTATAACAGCCTCAACTCTGGGAAGGCTGTCCACAAGGTTTAGGAGTGTGTCTATGGGAATGTTTGTCCATTCTTCCAGAAGTGCATTTGCGAGATCAGGCACTGATGTTGGATGAGAAGGCCTGTCTCGCCCAGTCAAGTTCCTCCACCCCAAACTTGATCATCCATGTCTTTATGGACTTTGCTTTGTGCATACCAATACATTTTGGCCAATTTTGTGCTCCCAACTTTGTCGGAACAGTTTGGAGATGGTCCCTTCCTGTTCCAACATGACTGTGCACCAGTGTACAAAACAAGGTCCATAGAGACATGGATGAGTGAGTTTGGGGTGGAGGAACTTGACTGGCCTGTACAGAGTCCTGACCTCAACCTGATAGAACACTTTTGGGATGAATTAGAGCGGAGACTGCGAGCCAGACCTGCTCGTCCAACATCAGTGCCTGACCTTACAAATGCGCTTCTGGAAGCATGGTCAAACAATCCCATATACACACTCCTAAACCTTGTGGACAGCCTTTCCCAGAAGAGTTGAAGCTGTTAGAGCTGCAAAGGGTCGGCCAACTCAATATTGGACCCTATGGACTTAGACTGGGGTGCCATTAAAGTTCATGTACGTGTAAAGGCAGGCGTCCCAATACTTTTGACATATTGTGTAAATAGATTTGTTTTTTCCCATATAGAAATATACTTCATACTTCTAAGGGATGAAAAACAGACATAATTTATTACAAATTGTGTTGTCTTCAAAACGTGTTTTATTTATTGTACTATGTTTTTGTATTTATTTCCTTGATTGTTTGGAAAACCATGAGTTGAGTTAGTAAAAAGAAAATAAAACATTTTCCCAAATCACATCTCTGAAATACTTCTCAAGCCTTGTTAATAGGTTCTTTCAGCATTTCCCACAGTAGGGTCTGTTAGCATTTTTTGAATTGTAAACAAAGCTAGCTACTCTTTTCATGTGCCTAAAGGAAGCTTGTGTGATTCACAATCCCACCAATATGACAGTGCTGGTTAAAGTATAACTATACTTTTTTTTTTGGTTTTGAATAGAGTTCCGATGAATTAGAACCGCTGTCAGTTTTTATTGCTGTCTGTGCCCCCGTTAAGGATTTCTATTTGTCCCGTTTACCATTATCATTGAAAGTAAAAGAAAATCCCACATTTGTCCCCAGAAAAGTAATAGTGGGAAAATCTTCCAATGGGGACACTAGTTCTGGTGACCTGGGGGTCCCCAAGGAATTCCCTTAATTTGCATTACTCTTTTTTTTTTTCTTTCATCCAAAATGAAAAAACAAAATGTTTTGCCTATAGGTTTACTTTAAGGCCCCATACACACGGGCGTATTAACAAAACGAGCTGTAATGTCGGGACCGTCAAAAACGCGCTATGTTGCGTTTTGTTTAAAAAAACATTCCTCTGCTATTTTTGAACCTGAAAACACCGGCGGTAAAAACGCTGGTTAATGCCACTATGATGTTAATGCGCGTCAGTGGGCGTTAGTGAGCGTTTTGCCGGCTCAGCGTCAAAAACGCTCTAATGCCGCAGCTTCAGAACGCGCTGGCCGTGGGCTTTGCTTTCAGCTCACAAACACTGATGCTATCTACAGCTCAGAAACGTCAGCGTTTGTATGGGGCAATTGAATAATATGGAGAGCTGCAAAAAACGCGGCTGTAAAAAACGTCCGTGTGTATGAGGCCTTATAGTTATCAGAACAAACAGTCAGCAGGTACCTTTCAATTCAGCTTCTGTCAATCCAGGGCCACCTTCTGATAGTGGACATTAGACACATTCCCAGGCCACAATACTGTCACCTGAACAACCTATTTGTAGGCGTGGTCATTGTCATCTGGGGGGCAATTAATGCTTGTACAAATTGTGACTTCTACAAAGTACCTATTTAAATACCTGTTTGTTGTCTTACCACAAACAGCCCTAGCAGCCTCTCACAGAGCCAAAAACATATGGTGGATTAACTGCATGTACCTGTGACCTTCTTTAGTTTATTAACTATAGTTTATGACCACAATAACACAGTCCTGCAAATCTTCATGGGGGCTTTTATTACAATGTGAATTTAAGAGTGGTTGTAAACCTCAGATATCATCATGAATCACTTCTGACAGGTTCTCCTGACACCAAGAGAAAAATGGTGACAGGGAGGGACCTCCAACACACAGCCTGTGATTGAGAGCCTCAGCTCTGTTCCTGTGAGCTGTGTTACCTCTTATCTCCAATCAGCTCTCAGAGCTCTCCTTGCTGAGCTCTGCAGAGTGTAACTTCAGCTCTTCATCCCCTTTTTTCTGACAACTTAGACAAACTTATAAATTCAGCACTTTGAACAGGTGTAGAGAAGAGAGGGCTGCAGATAAACAGATACAACGTATGTTAGAGGATTTGTTTAATCTCTTTGTATCATCTGATGACAGTAACTTCACCGGGTATATGGAAGGGTTTACAACCACTTTAAACTTTTCTTTAAAGGGAGTTTTAAATAAAAGGGGAAAGCATACTGAGGGGAATCTACTAAGACTGGAGCAGCTAGAATGTGGATCAGCTGTGCAGGGCAACCAATCGGCTTCTATCTTTCATTTTCAACAATTGACTGCACAAGCCGTAGATAGAAGCTGACTGGTTACCATGCACAGCTGCTGCAGTTTTAATAAATTCCCCCCATTGTCTGTCCACACACAAAATCTCAAGAAAGCAAATGATGTTGTCTAGGGCAGCCAACCAGATTTCAGCTTTTTTGTGCAATTTAGGAAGTGAAAGAAGACTTTGTACTGGTTGTTGTGAATTACATAGACATTTTTTTTACCATGTTATTCTTGTACAGGATATACCATGTTCTCGTTCAAGCTTCTGCTTGAAGACTCAACATTCTTTGCTAACAATACATCTTACTTTTTTCTTTACTCTTTGCAGATTCTTCATAAGATTGATAAAGAGGGTGAGCGTCTGCCGCGGCCAGAAGACAGCCCTCAAGACATTTATAATGTTATGCTACAGTGCTGGGCTCACAAACCTGAAGACAGACCAACATTTGTTGCACTAAGAGACTTTCTAGTGGAGGTAAGGCCAGGACACAAATACATAGCACATTTAGCTGAATTGTGTAACATTACTATTAAAAAATAGTATAACTGTTTTGCCTTAAAGGAGCAATAAAGGAAAAATATCACGTTGCATGTGTTGGTCCAGATACACTGGGACTCCAGATACTATGGGAGGTCCTTAGCAAAGCCCCCTTAATGTTACATAATATTAAATACAGATGTCTGCTTTGGAATCAGAGTGGAGCATCCAATAAATTGCAGTTTTAGAGCCAGTTCTATTTCTGTCATAAATGTAAAGGATTTTAATGGTTTTATATTTTCTAAAGCAATAATCACATTTGCTGACGTTACCTTATTTTTGTCCTTTGTACTCTAGGCACAGCCAACAGATATGCGAGCACTGCAAGATTTCCAGGAGCCGGACAAGCTGCACATCCAGATTAATGATGTAATAACTGTCATCGAGGGCAGGTACCAGTTCCCTCCCACCTGGGAACTTAACACGTTCATCGCTTCATACTCAAGTATTAATCCTGCAATGCTGAGCCTCTGCACTGTTGGCACTATACATTGAAAAGGATTGACAAACAATACCAAGCACTCTTAGGACTTAAAATGAATATGTGATGTATTTGAAGAGATATAGACCTATCATTTACAGAGTGCCTAACTCCCCTTTCCAAATGCCCTGCCACTTCATTGGTTTATCGGAACCTGTAGGAAATATGTAGTGCGTCTGGGTATGGATAGCCTTTTCCCATTCCTCCCAGTATGCAGTTCTTGGGCCTAAGCTGCCAGTCACTGTTCAGACTGCTCAATCATTGTTAAAGGTCTGTTTGTAAGCTCTGACACTGACCAAAATGACACATACGAAGGAGAGAGACTTGGGGTGCCAGCAGATGCGCTGGCATGGTGAAGGTATCAGTGGGTCGAGTGGTTGAATTTTTAAGATAAACTTTCACTTTGCTCTGAGTAAGCAAATTAATAAATTCCCTTTAAATTTACCCCATGGAGATTAATAGAAGTTGTATCTGAAATAGAGCACCGTTGCCTGATTCAAGTGTACTGTATTATAAAAAACCAAGTAGTTCTTCAGGTGTCTTAAAGCCCAGTGACTAAATTCCTTCATGAAGTAATTGGCCAACTTCACCGCACATGCAGCTGCTGTGCAGTTTGGGGTTTTGACTTTTATCATGCCACATTGTAGTAGTAGTAGTAGTGCTGAAAGCTTTGCACAAACTAAGTACTTTGTCCAGTAGGCATCTATGCTATTTAGCTAGTTTGCACAGTCCACAAGAGGGGCTTCTTATATTGGTGGAATTTTCATGTCACAACACTCCTGACAACCAGTCTGACTTTTAGAAGCTTAGTGCTTTTGAACGTATGGAAATGTCTGTGAGAAAAATATAAAAGAATGTTTCTGTGCAGGATTTATTTTCTAAACCTTCTATAGGTGTAGGTTAATAATGAAAGAATGTTGATGTCTAGATGGCGTCAATATTCCAAACTTCTAGGTGAGGAGAAGATGTCCAAGAAGCACTGCTCATCTCCCAATAGGTAGTGCTTGTTGCTGAAGCAGCCAGCCACCAGGTCCACCGCGTGGGATGTGTACCTATGCTTCCGCAAAAACTGATTTTCAGAATGTCTGTGTTTGTAAAGGATCATTAAGGCAGTGCTCTGCACGGGGCGAGATGACAAATTATTCTGTTCAAAACTAGCTTTGTTTGTATTTCAGGCAGACACTACAGGTACTCTTTACAGAACATGCTTCATGGTATGTAAAGTTATTCTAGAAGGTGTAACTATAGCTGGAAACATTTCTGATATAGTAACTGGTGGCTTTGCTTTAGACATGTACCCTCCTGTTATTAGAAGAAGCCAACTTTCTTCCCTAAAGCTTATTTGATGTTTTGTGAAAGCAGCTTATGTGATTGGTTGATATTCTAGGATTGTTCTCTAGTGATTTTAGTGATTGTTGTTTCTAGTGACTTGTTATATGCGTCAGTTTGCTGTAAAAGGTGTTAATGTAACACTCTTCCTAATGTACTGGAAAATCGGGTTACTCATAGAGTGTGCCATTGACTCACCCTATGGTTAGGTTATCAGATCTGGGTGGAGAGCTACATGTGAGTCATGGAGGAGCGCCCATCACAACCACACCTCGTAATTGTGCCCGGGCGTCAGGGACAGGCTACGTAGCCTGATAACTGCAGCCCAGCTTGAGTATGTGTGCACAGATTAACTCACACACACACTACCATATAACCTAACTGACAACTGGAAGAAGCTCTTGTTTCAAAGCAGCACTATTATATTACACGTGGTCATCCAGGATATTGTATATTTTAACACTAATCCACAACAACAAAAGAACTGAACAGGTATATATAAAGAGTTTAATGATAAGCAAAGCAGATTTTCTGGAGCTCCCATTTTTATATTTAAAGGTCTTCTGCAAGCAATAAGGTCTCTGCACCAGGAAACTATTTTTAAGATCCTCTTTTTTGAATATTTATCACAAAATTAAATTCGTGAACAGTTATATAGAGCAGGTGGGAGCATTGAGTAAATATAGCTGTGTAAATCAATTTGATTTTCTGGCTAGGACAGATTGGGGTAATTTCAGGTAAATATTTGAAATGATCTCTTTGGAGAAATACAGGGGGTTGTCTTTGCTGACCTCCTTCTAAAGCTGGTTGCACACATTAGAATCTGAATGTACAATCTCATTTTAAACTTACCAGCTGTGTAGTATGTGGGCCTTTCTGATGGGAGAAAAATGCAATGAATTATTTAGGTAGCCCATTACTCTATGTAATGACTGTTAAATCTGATTATTTTGCATAGATTCTACAGTGTACATATCATCGCAACTACTTTATGTATGCAGGTGGATTATGTCTTTCTTTTGGTGGTAAATGGTAACTGATATCTCCTGTTTTTTTTTTATCTGAGAAAAATTGCCCAAAATAGTAAAAGAATAAAACAAAATAATTTAAAAATGTAGCTGTATATTTCTTACTATTACTATAATTTACCATCTGAGAACAACCCAAAATACATTCTCCTGCTGCTGTTGATCACAGCGATTGAACCGTAGTAGGGCCTAGAAACAATGGTGTGCATTTTGCTTTTTTTTTTTTATACTGCCTAAAGCACACTGACAATAATTTAAAAAATTCTACCCAAAATATGCTGACCGTGGCCTTTGACCCCTACCTTGACCTTTGACTCTTACCTTAACAATACTACTAACCTTACCAAACCTTGATCTAGATATTTTTCTTCTTCATTGTTTATTCTTTAATTTTAATTTTTTTTTTTTTTTTTACACACTTTTGTTTGTTCATATCTTCCTCTCCCGCAGGAATAGAAAGATACAATCTATCTTTGTCTTCATTCAGAAGAGGAAGTAAACACAGAGGAGGGCGCTCAGTGACTGATCACTGTGATAGCCAATCAGAGGCTATGGCAGCGATCAGGTGACCTGGAATCTGGAGTCCCGAGTCCCAATCATTGGTGAGAGCCTGGCCTCTGTGCTGGGAGTGCGCTGTGTGGCGCTTTCCCAGTACAAAGAGAGATACGCATATATGCCCCACAGATAAAGACCCACTTCTGAGAGGCCACATGTATGCATACGGTCATCTGGAAGAGTTAAAATAATGGTTGCTTGTCTTTTTATGACCTCAATGCTTTCTGAGTTACTGAAGAACACAAAGCAGAAACAGGGAAAAAAGAACTCCTGATCTGTAAAGTTGTTGTGGGTGAGTGCCTCACAGTATTGAAGCCATTGGATCCACATGAAACAGCTAACATTTTTTCAAAGAGAGGTCCAAAATGGCAGCCTCCTAGTTCTTTAACTACACGTTTCCTTTAAGTCTATCAGCATACCTTCTAATTTTTCAAAACGAGTTCAAGGGACACCTTTTAATACAACGAATCTAGGCAAAGGACATGCCCCTGTTACAGAGGCCATGAAGAACAAATACACAAAAATGACTGGTTAAACACACAACTGCTCTCTCTCTCTCCCCCCCCCCCAACATTTCTTTTCTATTATACCGGCTTTTCCAAAAATAAGTATTTAAAGGTGGTATGAGAGATTTTGTGTAGTCCAACATACAGTATCTCACAAAAGTGAGTACACCCCTCACATTTTTGTAAATATTTTATTATATCTTTTCATGTGAAAACACTGAAGAAATGACACTTTACTACAATGTAACATAGTGAGTGTACAGCTTGTCTAAACTGCTGGCAACAAAAGTGTGTACACCCCTAAGTGAAAAAGTCCAAATCGGGCCCAAAGTGTCAATATATTGCGTGGCCACCATTATTTTCCAGCACTGCCTTAACCCTCTTGGGCATGGAGTTCACCAGAGCTTCACAGGTTGCCACTGGAGTCCTCTTCCACTCCTCCATGATGACATCACAGAGCCTGGTGTGTTAGAGACCTTACGCTTCTCCACCTTCTGTTTGAGGATGCCCCACAGATGCTCAATAGGGTTTAGGTCTGGAGACATGCTTGGCCAGGCCATCACCTCTACTTTCAGCTTCTTAACAAGGCAGTGGTCGTCTTGTAGGTGTGTTTGGGGTTGTTATATGTTGGAATACTGCCCTATGGCCCAGTCTCCAAAGGGAGGGGATCATGGTCTGCTTCAGTATGTCACAGTACACGTTGCCATTCATGGTTCCCTCAATGAACTGTAGCTCCCCAGGGCCGGCAGCACTCATGCAGCCCCAGACCATAATACTCCCACCACCATGCTTGACTGTAGGCAAGACACACTTGTCTTTGTATTCCTCACCTGGTTTCCGCCACACACGCTTGACACCATCTTAACCAAGTAAGTTTATCTTGGTCTCATCAGACCACAGGACATGGTTCCAGTAATCCACGTCCTTAATCTGCTTGTCTTCAGCAAACTGTTTGCGGGGTGCATCATCTTTAGAAGAGGCTTACTTCTGGGACGACAGCCATTCAGACCAATTTGATGCAGTGTGCGGCGTATGGTCTGAGCACTGACAGGCTGACCCCCCACCCCTTCAACCTCTGCAGGAATGCTGGCAGCACTCACACGTCTATTTCCCAAAGAACCTCTGCATCATAAAAAAATCTCTTTGAATGGGACTTTTATACGGCAACCAAACAAAAAAGGATTGAAAATTGCGTATATATATACATATACATATATATATATATATATATATATATATATATATATATATATATATATTAAATTTTATTTACCACATCATTAAAAATAAAGCCCCACATAAGACATAGTTAAAAACCAATAGATATGTACATAACGTACATTAGATACATTTGGTAGACAGCGGTAATACCCAATCCCATGTCTAGCTGTACATATCTGTGAGCAACAGCCAAGCATGGAATAGATCATCCAATGACGTTTTCATTTTCTTCTTCAAGGATATTTTTCACTGCTAGATAATCAAATATATGCCAGTTTTCTATGCTATTTGAAGGTTTCCCATTTAGGGGGACATATGTGAGACATCCAACAAGACCACCTCAAAATATTGAGTATTGTAGGTTGGTATTTAGCCAAAAAAAATCACATGTAGACACCCGGATGGGAGTGCAAGCCAACAAGACACAAGGGACATATGATGCTTTAAACCAGCACTTGTGTCATGTAGAGCCCAAGAAAAATATACATGTTTCTGTGGTATTCGTGCCAACCTCTGCAGCAATGCTGGGAGCACTCATACGTCTATTTCCAAAAGACAACCTCTGGATATGACACTGAGCACGTGCACTCAACTTCTTTGGTCTACCATGGTGAGGCCTGTTCTGAGTGGAAACTGTCCTGCTAAACCGCTGTATGGTCTTGGCCACTGTGCTGCAGTTCAGTTTAAGGTTCTTGAGAATATTCTTATAGCCTAGACCATCTTTATGTAGAGCAACAATTCTTTTTTTCAGATCCTCAGTTCTTTGGCACGAGGTGCCATGTTGAACTTCCAGTGACCAGTATGAGAGCGTGAGAGCAATAACACCAAATTAAGCACACTTGCAACCTTGTAACACTAGCGAGTCACATGACACCGGGTAGGGGAAATGGCTAATTGGGCCCAACTTGGACATTTTCAATTAGGGGTGTACTCACTTTTGTTGGCAGCAGTTTAGACATTAATGGCTGTGTCTAGAGTTATTTTGAGGGGACAGCAAATTTATACTGTTATACAAGCTGTACACTCACTACTTTACATTGTAGCAAAGTGTAATTTCTTCAGTGTTGTCACATGAAAAGATAGAATAAAATATTTATAAAAATTTGAGGGGTGTACTCACTTTTGTGAGATACTGTATATGATATTGAAATTAGAGCATGGAACCTGGACTTTTTAGGTACACAGTACACAATGTTAAAATAAAAATGTCTTTATTACACTATTTAAGCCCTGGTTCACATCGATGCTACTTTGAAATCGCTGCTACTTCACTTGAAGCAGCGCAGTTTCAAAGTAGCAAGGTCAGGGCAATTTCAGGTGCTACTTGATAGACATCTGTGTGGCTTCATGCACAGATGTCTATTGAAATCGTACCTGAAATCGGCAAAAGTAGTGCAGGAACTTCTTTTGCAAATCGGTGCGGCGCTGAAAAATCAGTGTCGCACCGATTGGAACAGTGCCATTGCTGCCAATAGGCTGCAATTTGTCATTCGATTTGATCTCTCAAATCGCATGACAAATCGCTTCAATATGACCCTAGGCTAAACAAATAGACTAACAATTTGTTTAAAAAAACACACAAATGTATACTGCCTGTATACTGAAGTATTCACCACATATACATCAAACAGCTATACTACATAAGAAATTAAAAACCATTCTATATAATATAATTGGTTCCGGAATGCTTGATGTACTGTAGAGATGTGGCGTGCTGTATCTTGGCTCACTCTACATGTTGCGCACCGATTGCTTCTTCAGGAGCTTAAGGCAGCTAATATGCGTGAGAGAAATAAGCAACATATGTATAAATATCTTATAACTAACCATACATGTGTCACAAAAGAGCACAAAGGTAAAATGTTCCGATTGACTATCACCCAGGGGACCAACAGAGTGAGTACTGTTGGTCCCCTTGGTGGTAGTCAATCGTAAAATTTTAGCTTTGTGCTTTTTTGTGTCACGTGTATGGTTAGTTATAAGATATTTATACATATGTTGCTTATTTCTCTCATGCATATTAGCTGTCTTAAGCTCCTGAAGAAGCGTTCGGCGCGCAACATGAAGAGCGATCCAAGATACAGTACGCCACATCTCTACAGTACATCAAGCAGTCCGGAGCCAATTATACCCTATAGAATGTTTTTTCATTTCTTATGTAGTACAGCTGTTTGATGTATATGTGGTGAATACTTCAGTATACAGGCAGTATACATTTGCGTGTTTTTAAAGCAAATTGTTTGTCTATTCGTTTTATATGGTGTAATAAAGACATTTTTATTTTAACATTGTGTACTGTGTGCCTAAAAAGTCCAGGTTCCATGCTCTAATTTCAATACCACGTGGCACGTGTGCTAAGTTTGTATCCACAGTACCACTCTGGTGATACAATTTACAATTTCAACATAACATATATGGTAGTTAAAGTGATTGTAAACGATAACTTTGTAAAACAACCCATTCAGTTTAAAATAGAAATGAACCTTAGGTCACACTGGTGCAATTAGTCTTTCGATTTGACAGTTCAAAATTGCGTTACAAGTCACACCCCGTTGCTGGCAATGGAACCATTCAAATTCATGTGACTCAAGTTGCAGCAACTTTGAAAAAAGGTTCCTGCACTACTTTTTTGGGATTTTACTGTGACTTGCTTAGACTTTTGTTAAATTAAGTCCTAAGCTTCAATGAAATTGGAGGTCCAAATCACACTGATCTGCGGCTTTGAAATCATGCTGAAGTAGTGCGAGTTCAAAGCCGCACTGGTGTGAACCAGGGCTGAAAGGCAAAACATTTGTGTATTGATCTTAAAAAAACATTATAAATACCTTTTTCCCTTTTTTATAAGCGATCACATACCATCTGTTCTCAGCTGCATAAGAACTGGGATAGGAGAATCAGCAGCACACTGAGCTTCCCAGTGAAAGGCTGTGCAGGGGGTGTATCAGGACGAGTCTTATCATTGAAGGAGAGTAGGCTGAGTTCCAAGCATAGTTAGAGAACTGACCACGGTCTGTTTTCCTGCTTAGTGTGGTCAGTTCTTAATAGGAAAGCAGAGGGACTGGCAGGGACACCAGGGATTTCACATAAAGGAAGCAATACAAAGAGAACAGGATACTTTCTCGTACATGGTACATCAGCCACATATCAGGAATATGAAAGGTTGGGTTTACATATGCTTTAAATAGTATTTTACATCAGACTAAATTAGGGACAAATGAGAAGGAAAGAGGGACTTAACAGGAGAGATAGACCCTTCACACGAGGGTCATTTGGAAGCTATGTCTATTAAGCAAAGTAAAATGACAACCACCTACTTCAAGTCTACAGAAGTGGACACAACATGGGGGGAAGTAACTGATTGGCAAGCCTTTGGCGGGAAGGCTGTGTGTCAAAGAGTGCATTTAATCCATTAAGGTACACAGATGTTGCCAGTGCTGTAAAACAGCTATAAAAGGTTACAAACTCACAGTTGCACCGCTCAAGGCTAAATGAGGTTCAATTTACCTCTGCTCCCAACTCCAATGGACACATGTGCAGCTTGGCATCATTAGTAGACGTGTAGAGACATGCCGGACAGCAGCACTCCGTAAAAACACTCCTTTATTGGAAATCATATTTAAAATCCAAAAGACAGTCAGCATACATAAAGGAAGCCCAAGGGGTCAATACAGCGGGCTAACGCATTTCACACCGTAATGTGGGGGTGCTTAACCACTTCAATACCGGGCACTTAGAACACTTCCCGCCCACACCAATTTTCAGCTTTCAGTGCTGTTGCGATTTGAATGAGAATTGCGCGGTCGAGTGACATTGTACCCAAACAAAGTTTTTATCATTTTGTTCCCATAAATAGAGCTTTCTTTTTGTGGTATTTGATCACCCCTGCGGTTTTTATTTTTTGCGCCATAAAAAAAAAAAAAAGACCGAAAATTTTGAAAAAAAAAATACATTTTTCTTTGTTTCTGTCACAAAAGTTTGTATAAAGTACATTTTCTCCTTCACTGACAGGCACTGATGTGGCTACACTGATGGGCACTGATGAGGCTACACTGACGGGCACTGATGAGGCAGTACAGATTGGCACTGATGAGGTTGCACTGATGATGGGGCACATATGCAGCACTGATGAGCAGCACTGACAAGCAACACTGACGTGCACTGATACGTGGCACTGATGGACACTCATAGGTGGCACTGATAAGTGGCACTGGGCACTGATAGGTGGCAATTTTAGGTGGCACAGGTGGGCACTTTTAGGTGGCACAGGTGGGCACTTTTAGGTGGCACGGGTGGGCACTTATAGGTGGCAGTGGTGGGCACTGGTGCAACAAGCACTGTTAGGGATGGCACTGGCAGGCATCATACATGGGCACAGTGCCGTCCCTACAGTGCACAATATTGCCCTTACCTGGAGGTCTAGTGGGTGCTCCCTGGTGGTCCTGGGTGGTCTCTGTGGTCCTTCCCTGGTGGTCCTGGGCGGCCTCTTTGCGATGTCCGGGGGGGGGGGGCTCCCTGGTGGTCCTGGGCAGGCACCCTGGTGGTCCAGTGGGGTGATCCTGAGGGTGAGCGCAGCCCCCCCTCATCAGGCGAGCAGCCGATCGGCTCTCCACTGCTCAGGTCTGCAGACCTGAGCAGAGGAAAAGCCGATAAACGGCTCTTCCTATTTACACTGTGATCAGCCGTGATTGGTCATGGTTGATCACATGGTAAAAGGCTTCGGATCGAAAGCCTATTATCTCGGTCGCTAATGCGGTGGGTCAGACTGATCCACGGCACCACCGATCGCCGCGATGCGCACCCCCAGGGGCACGCGATCGCGGATTATCCTGAGGACGTCAATAGACGTCCAGTCGGGATAATGAACCCCCCGCCTGGACGTCATTTGTCTATACGCCGGGCGGGAAGTGGTTAATCATGGCTATAATCAAGGCTATGGTTAAGCACCCCCACATTATGGTGTGAAATGCGTTAGCCCGCTTTATTGACCCCTTGGGTTTCCTTTATGTATGCTGAATGTCTTGGATTTTAAATGTGATTTCCAATAAAGGAGTGTTTTTACAGAGTGTGGCTGTCCAGCATGTCTCTACACATCCGCTATAAAAGGTTAAAGCAGAGCTCCAGTCTCCTAAGCAATTTTGTGATAAAAGCACGTCCATGATTCTTAGTATTATTACTATATTATTTGGATATTGGCATGACTGTCCTCATACTTGTTACTCGTAAATCTGTAATTTCTTACTTGATCTTTGACGCCGGTAGCAGCCATTGAGGATGTGGGCATCTGAAGCCCGCTCCTGTGTATCTCTGGGATTTGGTGCAGCTGGCTACCCAGCATGCACCTCCCGATCTCGCACTTGCGCAGTAATGACACTATGCAATGCACTGTTGATTACAGGTTGCCATAGCAATAGCAGCGTTGGCGGAAGTTCCCACCCTGTTATTATGTCAACCTGTCAATCAACAGAGAACCTGGAATCTCACAATCGTATCCTTATTAGATGCCCGAAGACTCCTGGGATCGATGACATAGATATCCCAGGAGTCAACAGGCCAGGCTAATGACGTAATCAACTAGGCAGCCCTGACTGAAAGTCACAGGGAAGACCAATTAAATAAAGGTACTTTATTTACAAATTTCAGCATTTAAATATCCAAAATGTAAATCACTATGTGTGCACATTACAATGGGGGTAATTATGAAAAATGAGTGGAACTCCGCTTTAAGTGGTGGGGGTGTGTGGGGATCTCAAAGTGTAAATGTAAAGGTTTCACTTTTTGGTCCTACACAGAAGTTCACTGCCTCATACAAAGAATATCCTGATCAACATCAGTTTGTTCTTAAAGCACATGGGCAAAATATATTTATGATGTTATTCTTGTAGCATGTTAGTTACCTAATATTTTATAACATTTAATCTATTTAATTTTATTTTTTGCTGAGTTCATTGTCAGCTTGTATTACAACAGGTATTTCACAGTGCTGTATGGTTCTGATGAAATCAGTGGCTGCCAAAGAATGGGTTAAACGCAGAACAATGAACTTAAATGCACTCATTTCCTTTGACCCGGCCTGTGTACCAATGGCGTGCTGCAGCTTAGATACACTCTTACACACCCACACACAGCTCCCATTCCTGCTGGCAGCCATACAGCGGGGGCAGGTGAGCTGATCTTCAGAGAAGGGATGGGTTACAAGTGAGGGGGGGAGGGGAAAGAGGTGTAAGAGCAGCAGGGACACAAGTCCTGTCAGAACAGGGGACACAGGTTGCATTTCTTTCTCTGGGGCTGTGTAAGTAATCTTCTAATAACATCTGGTAGAGCTGAAAATGATTACCTTAAAACTAGCTTCTAATCACATACTGGGACTCACTGTCAATAGCTGTCTGATGTTTTTACAAGCACACACACGTAGAATTAAATTAATAGATGCCCATTATTGTAAGGTTGTTACTGACATTTCTATTTTTTTAAGATTCAACATAATCCACAATGCCAATTTAGAAAGAAAGTATGAATTAGTTTTCTTTGTGTGTTTACTGGTCATAGCTGTTATACAATTATTTCCTGTATTTCTTGTAATAGTTAGACACAAGGGAGCAATAGAACAGTAATTGCGCATGATTATAGGAATAGTACAGAACTGTCTATATTTGTAGTCATGTGCCATTAGATGACTTTCCCTTGGGCATACCTTCAATTTCACTTCTAATGAAGGTTCTGTGAATGATAACATATAGATTTGATTTTACCTGAATGTGAGTTAGGTCCGTGTTTTCTTACTTGTCACGTCTATCCTGAAATTCTGTCCCGCGCTGTCCCACACCCTTGTTTGGTGACATTTTTTATGGCAGTTCTCTCACACACACATTGGTTATGTTCTCTACATATTCTGACCTATATGGGATGTCATATACATCTATACATGTCATTGAATTGGCTGTAGTTACACACAGATTGCTCGGTGTAATATGATAAGGGGTTTTATGGCTTGTTCTGCTTGGCAGGTTGTGTGGGAGACAAACTGTTGTAGTGTCCTGCCACATTAATTAGGGCTGCACTTCCGTTTGCCTTTATTTGATTAGCCCTAGTAATAAGAGGATACCAGTCATATCTTGCCCATTGCCCCCTCAAGTTGCTGACGTTCTGAGCCAGGTAATTAGTGAAAGAGCGAAGAAATTCCAGAAGAGGCAGGAAGGCGTGCTTGTGACATCTGAACATTTCAGGGATTGTGCTGTGTCTGTGCGTGCCTCTCTGGGGATGACAGGAAGACAGGCTGACTCAGTCTTTACTATGCATGCACCCACGTGTTAATTGGCCAAATAGTTAATCTTACAAACTGAACACGTAACCACTCCAGTCTTATAAACCTGTACTACTGAGGATGCAGACATCTGCTGGAAGCTGTGGTTACCGTGTTCTTATGGTGAGCCAAGAAAGAAGTGAGACAGCATTCCCTTTGTGGTTTCCTTGTTCTGTGCCCCCCCTTTCCTCTAGTAGGTATTACTTTTGCTGAGAGAACCTGTTCATTTTTGTCTTTTCTTGTGCCATGACATTTGTCTTTTCCACAGGGCAGAGAATTATTGGTGGAGAGGTCAGAACAAGAGCACGTTGAAGGTTGGTCAATTTCCACGCAATACTGTGACATCTGTAGCTGGACTGTCTGCTCATGATATTAGCCGACCCCTAAAGAACAGCTTTATCCATACTGGTCATGGAGATACTGTGCCTGCTCACTGCTGGGGCTTCCCTGACAGGATTGATGAGTAAGTTCAAAAACCTGAATGTTCCAAAATGCCTCGGTTTGTCTGTATGGTGGTCTGCTATTTCTGTGTTATGTTTCTATTTGATATAAAATATAATGCTATCTGCCATTTAAGTCCTGCTGAAGACAATGAATTATCTGACTTTTAGCATAGTGGCAATCACAATACAAGCTGAATAAAGTGTGTATGGTAAATGCTTTTAGAGGCAAGAAGGGATGTCAAATTAGTAAAAAATGCATTTTATTGCCACCACATTAAGGGAATTGATTGTGTCAAAGATAAAAAAAAATACCTACTGTGCTCTGTACTCCTAATCAGCCGGTGTGCACATTGGCTTCAAGTATAAGCCTCTAGCACTGGAAGTGTATTTGTCAGTCACAGTTTTACTTTTGTGTTTAGTCTGCCCTAGAAAAGCTAAAGATGGAAATATATTTGCTATGATTAATCTGTCCCTTTAATATCACTTTTGATGCTTGAGCCAAGGTAATATAAATCAATGCATGTTGGGTAATAAACAAGCTCCATTCCATACCCATGCCACCTCAACAACTAAAGCTTTTCTCTTATCTATCAGGGACTGTGGATATTTTTTCATATATATCTGATAATAAAATAAGGGTCCTTTTCACAAGGGTGTTCCTTATGTCCGTTTTTTTCCTCCATCTGTTGGCGGATGAAAAACGGACATACATGTATGTCTATGGGCTAGTGGACGTTAGCGGACGATCATCCGCTGACATCCTCCTCCGTTAAGTTCTGTTTTTTGAGATGGAAGAAAACCCTATTTCTTCTACGTTCACTGACAGACGCAGCTCTTCATGACGTGGGGGTTTATGCTTGTCCAACTAGGAGTTAACTAGGCAGGGAAAAGAACAGCTGGCCCCTCCCATGGGGGCCGTCCTCTCTTCCCACATAAACCCTCAGCATAGTATAGCTCAGCAGTTTCAATGCTTGGTTTGCAAGGAGTTGACCTGGCTTCCTTTTAGGGGAATTGCGGTCCTGTTTGTGACCATTTCTTTATTCTTTCTTTTTACTTTTATTTTATTTTACACTTCTATCAAGCAATGATCTGCTATCAAGAAGGCGGCCGGGGCATAGAGAATCCACGGGCTCTGCACCTTCCCCGGCCTGGCCGACCGATGCGAGCAAGTCCCGCGTTTTGGGACCCGCCCCATCGTGCGGGTGGCCGGGGGTGATCCCCACTTGAGCCCAAGCCCGGATGCGATTCGGGCAGGGCGTTTCTTCTGGCCTGCAGCATACCGTCCAAGGGGCGGAAGGTCTGCAAATGGGTGGCTACCCGCTGCGCTCGTCAGGAGTGGTGAGTGGAAGTTTCCCCTTTCCACCCTTTTTTTCAGGGGCGAAAGGGGGACCGACGAAAAAAAAAACAAAACATTTTTTTCCGGGTAGCCGCCGGTAGGGACGCGCGGTGCCCTTTTTCACCCCCTCCCCACCCCCATACCCCCCGCACCGCACCTGGTCGTCCGACGAATTTTCGCCGCCATGCGGCGATCGGCTGCTGTTTTGCGGTGGACCGCCGCCATTTTGCCGTAGCCGTGGACATACTGAGCCTATGGAGCTTTCCCTCTAGTGCTCAGAGCGGCCGTTTGCGGTACTGCACGTTCCTGCAAGTGGTTTTCGGCCTCTAGTGTTCAACGGCGGCCATATTGGAACCTCCTGCCTCTGCAAAAACGCGTGTGAAACGTTTTTTCTTTCTCTTTGGAACGGTGTGGCTCCTGACGGCATGGCTCTTCTGACGGTCCTCAAAGTTACAGGCAGCAAACAGCAAGTATAGCTGGGCTTTCCTGTGGGTGCTGGTGGCGGCGGGTGCAGTCCTCCTGGGTTCCCTGTTGCACTGTGGGGCGGTGGTATGCGGCTGTGTGGGGGTGCCTCAACGTGCTAGTGTACACCTGTGTGTTACTAGGGGTGATTTAGAATGATAGCAGACTATACTGCAGAGCCTGCTGAGGAGGATTCAGCGGCGGGCAATCTGCTCAGGGGGCTTTTTTGGACCAGCTGCGGGCGGTCTTTAGTGAATTTCTCCCTCAGGCAGATGTCGCCCAACAGGCCCCCAGGAAGCGTCCCCCTCCTCCTTCTTCTTCAGGGGAGGATTCTGATTCGGAAGTGGCCTCAGGGGTCACAGGGACCCCAGTGGACCTGTCTGATGGGGAACTGGGTCCCTCGGACAGAGAAGAGAATCAGGGGCCGGCGGCTGCGCGCGAAAAAGTGCTGGTTTCCGCCATTGTCGCTGGAATTCGCACTACGCTACGATTGCCGGGATAGCGAATCGCAGACTTCTGCGTATGTGTGTGGGTCCTCCAGGCCCCCCAGAGCCCCTAAGGCTTACCCCTATGATCAATATTTTGATCACTATATTTATCGTGAATGGCAGCATCCACAGCATTCCTTTTCACTGTCTAAACGTTTCGCTGCTCGCTATCCCTTTGAGGAAAGCTTTTTGAAAAAATGGGAATCACCCGCGGTGGACCTGCCGATAGTTTGCCTTAATATGGCAACAACCATTCCTCTGGAAGGGGCCCCTTCCTTCAAGGACCCAGCTGACAGAAAGACAGAGGCACTGTTAAAGTCGCTATTCCTGGTGGCGGGTTCTGCTCTGCGGCCAGCCCTGGCGTCAGCCATGGCGGTGCAATCTCTATCTGAGCGCAAGGCGGAGCTCCAGAAGGATCTGGACTGCGTCCACCTGATGGACGCCCCGCAGAGGGCTGATTTTTTGCTCCAGGGTTTCAGGTACCTTTGAGATGCGGCTGTTGATTTACTGCCTATGTTATCCAGAATAGCGGTGTTTGCCGTTATCCTCAGACGGATGCTTTGGTTGCGCTCTTGGTCCAGTGACCAGGCTTCCAAAAAAGGTCTCGTTGACCTTCCTTTTCAGGGTGGACATCTATTCGGTCCACAGCTGGATGAGATCGTCAAGGATTTCACAGGAGGTAAGAGCACCTTCCTCCCAGAGCCCCGGAGGCGAGAGTTTCGCCGTAGACAGGGGCCCCCTACATCGGGTCAGAAGAGATTTTTTCGCGCCCCGGGCGCAGCAGGTAAAGGGACCCGTTCCGGTAAGGTCGCTGCAGGGGCCGGTAAACGGCAGTGGCATCGCAAAACCAAAAAGGCGGAGGACAAGCCCTCCTCAGCCTGATGGGTTGCCCCCACCCGGGCTTCGGGTGGGGGGACGTCTTCTGGGGTTCGCAGACCGGTGGCTTGCTCACATTTTCGACCGTTGGGTCCGAGAAGTGGTGTCCTCCGGATACAGGATAGAGTTCAACACTCTACCCCCAGACAGGTTCTTCCCATCGAACTTAGGGCTTCCGCGGGAACGCCGGGAGGCCCTCTTCGGGACTGTCGAAGCACTCTTGGATCAAGGGGTGATCGTGCCAGTGCCTCCAGCGGAGAGGTTTTGAGGTTTACTCAAATCTGTTCGTGGTCCCTCAAAAAAAAAAAAAAAAGGGGGGAGGGGGTCCGGCCAGCACTAGACCTGAAGGCCCTAAACAGGTATTTCAGGGCATGGAAATTCCGGATGGAATCTATTCGCTCGGTTGTGGCCGCCCTCCACCAGGGGGAATTTCTGGCGTCTCTGGACATCAGAGATGCGTACCTCCATGTGCCTATTTGTCCACTGCATCAGCTTTTCCTGCGCTTTGCAGTGGGGGACCTCCATTATCAATTTGTGGCACTCCCCTTTGGTCTGGCTTCAGCCCCTCGAGTTTTCACAAATCGGCTAGCTCCAGTGTTGGTGTTGCTGCGACAGAGAGGCATTGCGGTAATAGCCTACCTCGACGACCTGCTCCTGCGAGCGGAGTCCGCCTCGGCTCTGAAAGAGAATGTGAGGATCACAATGACCTCGCTGCAGGATTTCGGCTGGTTGCTCAACCTGCAGAAGTCGACGGTGTCACCGTCCCGTCACCTGGAGTATCTGGGCCTGATCCTGGACACAGAGCAGGCGAAGGTTTTCCTTCCTCCAGCCAAGTTGCTGTCACTGCAGTCGGCAGTGCGAACCCTCCAGTCGCACAAACGGTCTTCATTACGATTCTGTATGCGGGTGCTGGGGCTCGTGGTCTCGACTTTCGAGGCGATACCATACGCCCAGAGTCACACTCGTCTCCTTCAGCGAGCAATCCTGGCTCGGTGGGACAGGTCCCCTCGGTCTTTGGACCTTCTGATCCGTCTGAGCTCCCAGACCAGGGCGTCTCTGAACTGGTGGCTCCGGGACTCGGCGTTGACTCAGGGCAAGTCATTCCTGCCCCTTCAGTGGGTGATCATCACCACGGATGCCAGTCTTTCAGGCTGGGGCGGGATCCTGGGGCAGCAGTCTGCCCAGGACCGTTGGTCGGCACAGGAGGCTCGCCACCCCATCAATGTGTCGGAACTGAGAGCAATCTGATTGTGCCTATCTCACTGGACAGTGAGGTTGCAGGGTCGTCCGATTCAGATTCAGTCGGACAATGCCACGGCAGTGGCTTATGTGAACCAACAGGGCAGCAGGAGGAGTCCAGCAGCTGCGGCGGAGGCAGCTCTGATACTGCGTTGGGCGGAACGTCACGTTCCAGCAATCTCCGCCATTTACATTCCGGATGTAGAAAACTGGCAGGTGGATTTTCTCAGTTGCCAGACGCTGGACCAAGAAGAGTGGTCTCTCCACCCGGAGGTGTTCAACCAGATATGCCGCAGATGGGGGACGCTGGTCGTGAATCTCATGGCGTCTCGGTTCAATCACAAGGTGAAGACCTTTGTGTCCAGAACGAAGGATCCGTTGGCAGTGGCCACGGACGCTCTGGTGGCCCCCTGGGGCCATTATCGCCTTCTGTACGCCTTCCCTCTGATAAAACTTCTACCGCGTTTGCTACGCAGGATAGTGGCGGAGGGAATACCAATAATCCTGGTGGCTCCAGATTGGCCTCGGCGCACCTGGTACGCCGACGTGGTGCAAATGGTGGCAGACGTTCCCTGGCGGCTCCCGCTGCGAGACGATCTACTGTCTCAGGGGCCCATCCTGCACCCTGCTTTACCCTCGCTGGCTTTGATGGCCTGGCTATTGAGTCCCAGGTGCTAAGACACAGGTGAGTCGCTGACTCCGTGATCCCTACCTTGTTGAAGGCTCGCAAGTGTACTTCTCGCAAGATTTATCACCGCACCTGGAAGGCTTTCATAGCTTGGTGCACGGCGGAGGGTCATAACCCTCGCTCTTATGTGGTGTCCAGGGTCCTGACTTTTTTGCAGCAGGGCCTGGGCAAAAAACTGGCCTTGAGTACCCTCAAGGGCCAGATATCGGCTCTGGCGATTCTTTTCCAGAGACCTTTGGCTTCGCATTTGTTGATTCGTACCTTTGTACAAGGTGTGCGACATCTGGCGCCTTGGATGAAGGCTCCGATGGCCCCGTGGGATCTGAATTTGGTGCTTTCTGTACTACAGAAACCACCCTATGAGAATATCAGGGAGATTTCCTTACAACTGCTGTCGCAGAAGGTGGCTTTTTTGGTAGCCATCACTTACGCCAGACGGGTGTCTGAATTGGCATGACTGTCGTGCAAGTCCCCCTACCTGGTCCTGCATAAGGACAAGGTGGTCTTGCGACCTTCTCCTTCCTTCCTTCCGAAGGTGGTTTCTTCCTTTCACATTAACGAAGACATTGTTCTTCCTTCGTTGTGCCCACGTCCATCGCACCCAAAAGAAATTGAGTTGCATGCCTTGGACGTAGTGAGGGCCTTACGAGTGTATTTAGCTGCTACAGCTTCTTTTCGGAAGGCTGATGCCTTGTTTGTGCTGACAGGGGGTCTGCGCAAAGGTTTGGCGGCCTCGTCGGCTACTATTTCTCGTTGGATTAGACAAACCGTGACCCACACATATTCTGTTCGGGGCAAGGTTCCCCCCTTTCCGGTCACGGCTCATTCTACCCGGGCTGTTAGCACTTCCTGGGCTGTTCGACACCAGGCCTCGGTGTCGCAGGTGTTCAAGGCGGCCACTTGGGCCTCGGTACACACTTTCACTAAGTTTTATAAGGTTGATGTGCTAGCATCTTCGGGTGCTGCTTTTGGCCGCAAAGTTTTGCAGGCGGCAGTGTAGGCGCGTCTGGCGCCTCCTTAAGAGGTTCTGTTGGGTACAGCTGTTATCGTTTACCCACCCCTCTTTTTGACGCAGCTTGGGGACATCCCCACACGTCATGAAGAGCTGCGTCTGTCAGTGAACGTAGGAGAAAAAGGGATTTTATTAAAACTTACCATAAAATCCTTTTCTCCGAGTTCACTGACAGACACAGCACCCACCCCTCTGGGCTCTGTTTTGGTACGGCTTGTGTACAAACTGGAGAGCTCCTCTGCGAGGGGGGGTTTTAATGTAGGAAAAGAGGATGGCCCCCAGGGGAGGGGCCAGCTGATTTCTTTTCCCTGCCTAGTTAACTCCTGGTAGGAC
>BLSH010063931.1:1010048-1034271 GCA_018402905.1 Glandirana rugosa
CACAGATAACCTTCTAAAGGGGAGATAATGAAAAAACTCCTGTTATGTTTTAAACCCTAAAAGAAAATGAAAGTGAAAGTTATTACCATTTTTCCTATTTATCTCTCCCACTTAGACTGATTGCCCTCGTGTTTGTCGTTATTCTGACTGTCCGTAAGATTAGGTAGAGGGGAGATAGGTTTTGATTTTTTTTCAAAACGGAAATGAATATGAAATTCACACTTACCCCCGAATGTGTAAGAATTGTTCGTCATTTTCCCAAAATTTCGTTCGATTGATTACGACCAGCCCTCTAATGTAGACAACTAGCAGTTGTTTCTAAGCTCAGTTTTTAGGAAACAAAGGGAAACAGACACTAGAGTCTTCAACTTCACATTGCAGCTACAGTGGTCAGCATTAGTTAGCTTGCTTTAAAACCCTTTTACTGCTTGTTAAGAATGTGTAAGCCCCCATTCACACTTAAAGTATAAGTAAAGGCAAAACTTTTTTTTAGTTTTGGATAGAGGGGAGATGGATTAGAATGCCTGTCAGTCTTATTGCTGTTTGTGCTCCCGTTAGTCAGATTCACCCTCTCTATTTATCCTTTTTACCATTATTGAAAGTGAAAGTAAAAGAAAATCCCAAATTTTGTATTGTCCTCAAAAAAGTAATAGAGGGGAAATCTTCCAATAGACACTCTAGTTCTAGTGACCTGGGGGTCCTCAAGAGATGTCCTTAATTTGCAGGATTTCCTCTCACTTCCTGTTTTGGCTTTGGGACCAGAATTGAAAGGTAAATCTCCCCATTGGGACAAAGAGGGCAAAAATAAACCTTACAAGGGTTATAACCCTCCCTTACTCTATCCAAAATGGTAAAACGTTTGGCATATAGGTCTACATTTCTCCACTTGTTTTGATATGCCTGACATGCAGAATTCCTTTCTATTTATCCTTTTTCGCACATGTACACTCACTTCATGCTCTACATCTGATACTCAAAAAGCTTTTTTTGAGTGTATTCTGGTGTTTTTGCCCCCTTACATTTTACTGGGTATGCCTGTGAATGTGTGATGTGTATTTCTGTGTGTTTTTGCCCCTTGAAAATTCTTCTTCCCCTATAGAACTGCTCTCCTCCCTTGCCCAGCCCAGGAAACAAAGCCTGGAGCTTGATACATATGGAAAATCCCTTAGTCTGGGCACAGGTGCATAAAAAGATATTTTAAAAAAATTGCATATGTAACCTATAGTCTTTAAATTGCAACCAAATAATTCAATGTATCTCTGTTAAAGAGAGGGAACCTTGTTTGTGCAGAGAATAGTCATAGAATAGTCTATCATATTGCATGCTTGGTGCTTTTAGATTTGCAGTGGTTTTCCTTGTAAGTAATGAGCTGTAAACAACAGATATGTGATATTGGGTGGTGCAGGTAAGTCACAATCTCTGTTGATTCCAGAACTGATGAAGCCTAGTTGTTTAAAAGCTAAATGCTCCTTCACAGCACATTTCCTGGAACTGCCTAGGCATCCTTGCCCAAAGCAAAAACCATTGTTTCCTATAGTGAGGTGTGTTGCAATGGTGTGTGCAACAAGAAGAAATACTGCATGCATTGCTTTTTCTGTGCAGTCTACCACACTGCAACCTCACTGTGTGAATATAATTTTTTTTAAATGTTACTATAATATTTCAAAAAAAATTTCACCAAAAGAAAAAGGGAAACAGTGTTGTGCCTTGGGATTGGTGCATCGGCACTGTATCTGTCAGCGCCCACCAGCAGCTGTCTGGTGGGAACAAGCCCTAAATATGAAGAATACTTTTGCATTTACATGAATAAATGGAATACTTTACATAGTGTAAAGTTATGGTAATATTATGTTTAACCTAAAAGTGTGTGGCCATGGATATATGCATACAGCTCATCGAGATAAATCTTGATGCCTTTTAATGTAGAATCGCACATGCATATAACATGCACCTCTGTTATAAACGCATGCTACATTGCACATATAGCAGCTCATGGGAGCATATAAAGATACGTAGACACATGCATACTTAAATAAAATGTACTTTTGTATGTACATTACAGCCTGAATTAATTATTGTACAGACATGTCAAAAACCTTTATCTCATTTTCTAAATGCTGCTGTGTATTCTGAAAACATAGCAAGATTTAAAGAAATGTTGTCAGTTATACATTACAAAATTACCTTTAAAGGAAACCTGTAAGGATATGATTGTTGTTTTTTCCTGACATCTCCTTCTGAAAATGCTAGTTGCCTGGCTGTCATGGGCTTAATTATTTTCTGAGCACTGACCTGAAACAAGTGTGCAAATAATGAGTTTTGACCTTTACTGGGTGCATGTATTTTCAGGTCCGTGATGTTTGCCCGGCAACTAACAGTTTTGACGGAGGTCAGCAACTACATATTTCTTCTTTGTATGACTTTGTTCTAGTCTGTTGCATATTTAAATTTTATACACTGTAGCCAAAGCAACTTGTCACTTCTACTTGCATATTACTCTTGTAAGGGCCGGTTCACACAGGGGCAATCCGACTTGCAGGGCAACGTTGCTAGGCGATTTGAAAGCAACTTCAGCGTGACTTTGGGCAACTTATAGCGTGACTTGAGGCGACTTACAACACAATTTCATGCCAGGCGACTTTGCTGTGGCCAAAGGGAGGAAGGGGGTTGCCCTAAATTAATTCTATTCTTTTAACTGTGAAGTCGCTTCTGTTTAGATGGGGGATCCGTCTTGGAGGCGACTTCCATTGAATTCTATGGGTACAAGTCGGATAGAAGTTGCCTCCAAGTAGTACAGGAATCTCTTCTGAAGTCGCCTTGAAGTCAGAGCGACTTCAGTAGTTTACATAAAGACGGCTCCCATTCACTTCAATGGGATTTCTTGTGTCAAGCGACCTGGGGCACAAGTCGCCCCTGTGTGAACCGGGCCTAATAGTCTTTTTGTTAAACATTTCTGTTCTGTTTACATTGAGCCCCTCCAGTTTTCCTGGTATAATGTATATGTTTATAAACACTGTCAATACTTAAGAGTATTAACTGAACTAAAGTAGGTTTTTTGGTGATTTAAGCCCCGTACACACGATCAGAAAATCGTATGAAAAATACCGCTTTCGAAGCAATCATGCGATAATCGGATTGTTAGTACAAAGCTTTCGAGAACAGATCATGACTGACAGTTCATCCAATATTATCCATCCGGACATGATCGGACATGCAGGAAAAATTTGCTCCTACGATGCCCGATCGTATGATTTTCGTTTAATCAGTACAGTTATCGTTCGAAAATGCAATACAAATACGCTACAAAACACATCACATCACTTCCGATTTTTTATTCTGTCATCTGATAATCTCATCGTGTCTACCGGGCATTACTGTGACGTGCTACTTTTACAATTGAGAAAAAAGTTGCTTTTGATATTATTATTATTAGATATTTACAAGGTCACTAAAAAAAAAGCCCAATTGCATGACTCTTATACTTTGTTTATATTCTATCTTAGAATCCAGTTATAATCCTGTCAACGGAGAGGACGACTCTATATCATCAGGAATTAAAAGACTGTCTCTCAAAAAAACAACAACATCCAAAGGTCTGAAACTTGTTAAACCATCTGCACGAGTGACTGGCACCAAAGTGTCTGACCGGCACACACTTGGTATTAAGAGTAGCAGCTTTTCCTCAGGAGATGTGGCCCTGATAGACTTTGGAGAGGACATCAGCCCACTAAGCCCAGGTTTTATTTCTCCTGTAGTGGAACAGACTGCTCCCTCTTTAGCTAAACTGGCAATGGATGCCTTTTCACTGCTCGATAAAACTCCTCCCCAGAGCCCCTCACGCTCACTTCCTCGGCCTCTTCATCCAACTCCTGTGGTGGACTGGGACACCAAACCCCTTCCAGCCCCTCCAGCTTATGATGAGGTGGCACAGGATGAAGATGATTTTGAAGTATGCACTATAAATAGTCCCGATGTTCTATTGGCCCATAGAGAGAAAATTACAATGGCCCATCTTCAGAGGGCTAAAGAAAAAGGTGAAGCTAACTATGGTTATGTCCAGGAAACAGAAAGGGCTCCTGTTAAAATAAAAGTGGAAGACAATCTGTTCCTTCCTCCAAAGGATTCAAAGCATGCAAACCTTTCCCAAACATCAGAAATATTTGAGGAACTCCAGCAGGAATGCATGAAGAGGCTAAATGTCCCTCAGTCATCTTCACTGGCTTCCACTCCCAGCCCAAGCTCTTCTACTGGAAACTTTGATGTCACTTCATCTGACGACAAACCACAGATACCACCACGAATTCCTATACCTCCCAGGCCAATTAGACGTGAGCATGAACGCTGGTCTGGAGAGTTGTCTCCTGCTTTTGGAGCTGAGGAAGTAGGTAGAGCTCCTTTGCTGCCTCCAAGGGACCCACTGTCTCAACCCACATCTCGGACTCCTAGCCCTATGGCTTTTCAGGTGGGCTCTCCACAGCAGAGGTCTAACCTCTGCTCTCCCCTGTGTATAGGCCTTTCTACATCTCCAGGAAAACAAATGCCCACCACTCAGAGTTTTGCTTCGGATCCTAAATATGCTACTCCCAAGGTTATTCAAGCCCAAGGTAAAGATTCTTCAAAAGGTCCTTGCATCTTACCCATTGTGAAAGACGGTAAGAAGGTTAGCAATACACATTACTACCTTCTTCCTGAGCGACCTCCATACTTGGACAAATATGAGAAATTTCTCAAAGAGGCACGAAGTCCAGAGGAGACCTCAATAAGCAGAAGCATATCTACTGCAACTGTTAGGCCGATGGTGCAGCAAACTGACTATAAAGCCAACTTTTCATCTAACAACAGTAACTGTTCATCCAAAAGTGCTGTGAAGACATCCTGTAGCTTGCAAAAAATTGTTTACGATGGCACGGATAATTTTAGACCCTCAGAAAAAATCAGACTGGCAAGTAACCTTTTAACACTTTGTCTTGTTTGAAGTTGTAAAAAGCTATATTCTGCAAGTGAGAATGATGAAACCAAAACATTTGTGCAGACACAGCACATTCTGTTGTTCCTGTAAAAAAAAAGAATGTTTACTTAAAATTCTTGATATACAAGTAATGAACAGATTTTCACAATTGCAGAACAAAATACTACCATGTTCTGTTACCAAAAAAAAAAAGGTTTTGGAACCTTAAAGGCAGCTAGATAATAGATGTGGTGATATAGTATTAAAGCTAGGCTAGTACCAGCTGATTATCCGGAGAGCTAAATATCTGAATTTTTATTTGATAAAATGGTATTACAGGGTGTTTATTCAATAAACGGTTAACCATGAAAAAATATAAAAAAAGTAATCATTTTTGGGGTGTTTACCGATTAGTTATCCTGGGAGCAGTTGTAATGACATTCTACTTTTCGGAAAGTGGTAAGTGGCAGTTGGGGGACAGCGAGAGAGACATGTTTGTCACTTTTGTGGGAGGGAGGAGGCAGCATGTGTACTATAGGGACCAGCGTTCTATCATTCTGGTGTTGGCTGTGAGTGTCATAAGTTTGTGAGGATGGCACTGGATTTTTGTTCTTTGTCTCATGATTGTTGAAATTTAGCTCAGTATATGGGGCAATGGTAAGGCTACTCTTAGGAAAGCAGGGCACCCCTACCTAGGGGAACCAAGGCTTGAAATCCACGATTTGAATGAACATAGGAACTGGGTTTATGTTAATTATTTGAAGAGATAGACAAGACTCTCTGACCATTGGTGTGGCACTATTACTAAACGTACTACTTGTGGATAAGTTCTCGAGGAGACCAAGAATTCTAGTTGTGGAGTGAAGAGGAGAAAGGAAAGTAGTAGGCATGTATTCAGATGGGTCTGTGCTATATTGTGCATCTATGAAAAAGTGAGGTTTAGAAGGTTTTTTGATGTTGTAGATGTTCAAAGAGTAGTGAAATGTGTATTGACCTCCTTTCTCATTTAGTTTGTTATAGCTATGTTGACACTTGTATTTTTAGAAATCCTGTACATCTGATCTCTGCTTAATTTTTCTTGTGCTAAGTGAGCATCTGCATGCAGCCCAACTCCTCCAGTGTTACTAGTAGCCTCTACTCCTGAGAGATAAACCACTAGTGACACAAGTTTGATTGTTTGTGGTTTTTAAACATTTTATTTAAAGTATTGGTCAATTGCAAATATGACCCTACTTTTGTCATGTGGTATATCAAAGGTTATGCTGCCTTAAAATGTAAAAATATATATTCCCACAACTTATTGCATCCTTGGCTGTTAATAATGTACACTCTCACTGAGTAAGTAAACCTGTCATGACCTAAAAAGAGCCTAAGGTAACAGTACCGCTGAAGTTGTGTTTGCAAATGCATGTAAATCTGTTTCTTTGTGCCTGTGAAGTCCAGAGCCCTTTGAATACCAGTCCCAGGCTTTAAACAACTTCTGATCCTTCCGTGCCATTTGTCTGTCAAATGCTGTAGGCTTTACAGGCTGTGAGGCTCTAGTGTTTGACAGTTAAATGACAGGGAGTTTGCAGGCTGTAGAATCTAAATCTCTGTGTACAGCCTTGACCTGGAAACTGGAGGCTCTAAAGAGTGCCAGGAATTGGTTTGAAAACTGAAACAGGTTCTGTCAGGCAGTAAAATGTGTCTGTACATCAGAATTGTTGTTACATAAGAATCTTTTAAGGCTCCAACAGGTTCACTATACTAGTTATGCTATTCTAAGATAAGAGGGAATGTGCTCACATGGTTTACACATAACTGGGAAAGAGCATTGGTGGAAAGCTGTCTGCAGTCATTAAAAAGAAAAATTACTCAAAGATAGACTCTAAGGCCTCATACACACGGGCGTATATAAAAAAATAAACAAACCGTCGGGCCCGACGTCAAGGAAAAAAAGGCGACGTTTTTCGGCGTTATGTATTGACGTTTTTCGGCGTTAGTGAGCGTCGGCGTCAATAGGCGTCAATAGGCGTTTTTTAAAAAAAAATCATCCCTCTGCTATTTTTCAACCTAAAAACGTCGGCGTCAAAAAACGCCGGAAAACACCGGTATAATAATAGGTGGCATATGGTGGCATATGTTGGCGTTTCTTGGCATATTGTGGCGTCGGCGTCAAAAAACGTCAAAATGTTACAGCCTCAGAACGCGATGGCCATGGGTTCTACTTTCTGCTCACTAACGCCGACGCCACCTACAGCTCAGAAACGCCGACGTTTTTATGGGGCCATTGACTAACATGGAGAGCTGCAAAAAACGCCAGGAAACGCCGGCGTCAAAAAACGTCCGTGTGTATGAGGCCTAAATTGAATGAGGATTTTAATAGAAACTTGTACTGAGAGAAATATAGTGGTTTTTAGTGCTGACCACCTCCTAAAAATGCTTTCTTTCTCATCCACAGTCTTAATATTTGGGTTATACTGCCATCTACAGAAGGATTAGACAATGGCAAGCAAAAGACTGTAGGCCAGCCCAGGATAACCCCTCCTATTACAAGCATGCCTCCATTTTTCGTGACTGCCCTAGCAGAATGGACATCTGCTCTTCAACTTGGCAGGGGAAAGTCTAACATAATTTTGCTAGCAATACAGATTTTCAGCATTTTTCTTCAATCAATGCACCTCTCTACATAAAGTGCTAGACCTGTTTTTTTAGATTGAAGCTATCCAGCGCAGCCATCCTCAGCCTAGCATTTGAATTGTTGCGTCTGGACCATGCAGGACTGGACATTACAGGGCTAATCTTTAGTTCATTTTTGCTGGCTGCCTACAGTAATTGCACACACCTCTAGCCATTGGACCCTTACTTGCTACCAGCTGTTGGGTTTGATGAGTACCTGAGAACTTGGCTCATACCCTGAGCCTCACACTGCTTAATCGTTATGGAGTCACAATGGCTAATTCTAGGATCTTTGGGGGGTCGGTTGGGTTTGGGAGGTTCAGGATGACAAGATGCTCCCATCTCACACTACTGACTCAGATGCTGCTTGTAACATTCCCACTGATGCTGATGTGTGCAGGCTAGAATCATGTGAACATCTAATCCTAGAGTCTTCCCCTATCTCTATTGGGTATACCTGGCGCTTCTGCCCTTTTGGGTGGGGTCTTTTCTATGGTTATGCATAATTTTATGGTCCAAATCACCAGGTTATTTGCTGACTTTGACGGCAGAGGCCACAAATGAGCTCCTGCACTTTCCCCTGTAGAATCTGTATCTGATCTGCCTGCAGCTTCTGAGCGATCAGCTGCTAATACTCTGTCTAATTCCCTGGCAGTCCAGTCCCTACTGGAGGAGCTAGCTTCCGAGGGGCCGCAGTCTTCTGCTATCACTCCCAAATTAAAATATACCTTTTTGGCTCTTATTGAGTCAGGGAGTATCACTCTGAAACTGTAGGATTGGCTTGTTGCTTCTGCCAGTGCTAGTCTCAATCTATTTGGTCCTTTAGAGCCCCTAACCTAAGAGAGTGAAGACTTTCCTGGTCCACCCACTGTTCCAAGTCTTTCTCAATGAAGATTGGAGATACCCTAACACGATGTTTGCTCCCTCAAGTACTTGTTAGCTGTGTATCAGTTTGATACAGACTGTGTTAAAAAGTGGCAGTATCTCCTATATGAAGAGATCGTCATATGGGTGAAGGATGCACCTGTCTTTAAAGACGCAACCAATAAGCTGTTTAAAGCCCTTTCTAGAACTCTGTTCTCACTCTGGCAGGTCTTGCTCTAAATCCTTCACACAGCACACAGAAACAGAGATGAAGATGTCAATCATGGGCTGTGTGCTGGAGATCCCTCCCCCTCACCTTTTTTTCTTGTTGTCAGGAAAACTTGTCAGATGTGATTCGTGCTGATAGCAGAGGAACGCAGCAGCAAACAGAAATTACACTTTCTTACTTCAGACAAATACACACTATAGTGGGATATGCCTTGTTCATATTTCATTTCTAAGCTTTACAACCACTTTAAGACCTGATTGCCCCTTATTCCAAACTAAAGCTTGCCAGAGCTAGAGTTTCATCCCCTGAACCTCCCAAACTTTTGGTGTCAACGCACAGATTAGCAGCTCTCCGTGTAGTCCAATGCTCAACAAATCCTAGACGCCAGGTCGCCATGGTGACTAGAGATTGCCTCCTGGTACCTGGGTTCAGACCGATGTGTACTGAAATTGCAATGTCATTCTGGTTTCTGTGTGATTTCAGTACAGGTGTGATTGTGTCTCTCTCTCTAACTCGCTACAAACTCACACAGGACCCTTTTCGTAATGGCACTCAGAGCACAATGTGTGTGGATTGCATCTGTGTGAAACCTCAATAGGAACACATAGGGGTTGATTTACTAAAGGGAAAAAGACTGTGCACTTTGCAAAGTGCGGTTGCACTCTGCAAGTGCAATGGCTTCAGACCTTAGTAAATGAGCAGAAACTCTGCTGACTTCCGTCATCCAATCATGTGCAAGCAAAAATGCTGTTTTTTTTTTCCCCTGCAAATCTATGAGTTTGAAAATGCATACAGAATTGCATATGTGTGAACCAGGCCAGCTCCATTCACACATAGGCATTTTGGGATTGCGGCAGAATCCTTGTGATTCTGTCCGCAATTACAAAATGTAGATTCATTATTTTCAGTGGCACCTAAAACGTGGTGCTGTTTCGCCCTGATTGTCACACTGCACATTGCATCTTGTGAAGCTTGTTGCCCAAAAGAAGCTCCTGCTTCTTTTTGGGGGCGACAAGCTTCACACAATGCGAATTGCCGCAAGGTATATCGCACGACAATCACAGCAAATAGCATTGTGTGAAGCTTGTCGGCCAAAAAAGCTCCTGCTCCTTTTTGGGTGACAAGCTTCACACAATGCTATTTGCCACAATTGCTGCACAGTAAATTGCGTGGCAAAACCACACCACATTTTAGGTGTCATTAAAAATGACACTTGAACCTGCATATTGTGATTGTAAACGATTCTGCCACAATCCCAAAATGCCCAGGTGTGAACGGGGCCTAACGGAGCAGAGTTTCCTAAAACTGTTTTTTATTGTCATTATTTCTGGCCAGCCTATAACCCTATAACCCGGTGTTACGTTGGGGTTATTGGCTGGCTGCTCTGCTGTAAGTAAGTTGGGGGTTCGGGGACGCAAATTACTTTCCTTGTCCCGGGCGCTGACAATCCACGCTACGCTAAAAAAAACTGGCTCAGCTTTTTTTTTAGCTGGCTCCTAGATTCAAAGCAAATTTGTCAAGCCCTGATGCAGTCCTTTTGGGACTTTTAGACCAAGGTGTCATTGCTCCATTACCCATGGCAGAATGGATTCAGGAATCCAACCTGGTTATAGTTCTGAAACCCAAAGGGGGTCATCCATCCCATCTTGGATCTCAAAACATTGAATTTCTTCTTTCAAGCTCAGAAATATCACATGAATTCCAAGTCTGTTAGTGCCTCTGTTCACCAGCGAGACTTCCTGGCTTATGTAGACATAAAGGATGCTTACTTGCATCTTTCCGCAACACCAGTTTACTTATGTTTTGCTGTCTCCTGCACTTCTCATTCGTGGCCCTGTCATTTGACCTCTCGTCTGTACCTTGTGTATTGCCAAGGTGCTAGTCCTAGTTCTAGCCCTCCTGCCCTCTGTTGGCATCCCCATTATGGGATACTTGGACAATCCTCTGTTGAACAGACAGCACAGGTTCTGTCAGATAATGTAACGTTGTCCAGATATTACAGCAGTTCAGATGGAGCCTGAATCTTCAGAAATCATTGCTGGAACTGGCCCATCACTCGAAGTATTTGGGTCTAGTCCCTAGACACTGCTCAGTCTAGAATATTTCTTCCTCAGGAAATACTTTAAATGCTCCAATCACAGACCCATGCTGGTGCTCCTTCACGGCAGTCATATTTGTCCATTTTCACTCCAGACTCTCACAAGGCAATATTCTCTCTGTGTCGGACAAGTAAGCCCTGTTTTTGGACAGGGCCAATAGGTTTGGCACCCAGGTCCAGGTTGTCCTTGTCCAGGTGGCTCAGGAATCAGGAAAAAAAATGTTATTGTCTTTTGAAAGATCATCAATATAGATGCCATTCTGTTATCAGGGGGGAGGATTCCTTGGCACCCTGTGGGCACAGGGGACTTGGTCATCTGAAAAATCTTGTCTTTTGATCCACATTTTGGAACTTCAGGTGATTTGGCTGACTCTGCAGCATTGGGCCATTCACAGAACTGGTGTGCATCAACCATCTGGAAGAAACAAGAAGCTTTGCTGTGGCAAGTGAGGTAGAGCAGATCCTGTCCTGGGCAAAACTTCATGTTCTGCCTCATCAGTAGTTTACATCCCAGTCAGGGACAATAGGCAGGACAATTGGCAGGCAGACTTCCTCAGCAAACAAAGAAAAATGAGCACCCCAAAAGAGAAGTGCAAATCAGCACTCTAATCTTCTACCAATGGTATATAAAATACATGTATATTAGATGGTAATAAAAAAACGTGTGGTGAATCATCATGTTCTAAGATTCAGTGATCTTGAACCATGTGCAATCCACTGCTGGCATACAAACATTGAAACACATTTAGCTAGTTAGACTGTCGCCTTGGATTTTTGACATGAAGACACCGGCGGCTTCCTTCTCCCCACACCTTTGGGTCGATTTACCACCAGGGATCCGGTCACAGACTGTCAACACCTCCGGCGGCTCAGCTGACCATCGCTCCAGATAAGCACTTTTTATACCGCACTACGTGAGTGCATTTTATACTAGATACGGTCTGGCGCTTTTTCTTTTCTTTTCTTCCCAGACTTCCTCAGCAATGTTGCAAGTGGGTATGTTGGATTTGAACCTCCAGGTTCGCTAACAGACTGGACATGGGTGTCTCCAGGTAGAGGGATATTTTAGCAGAAGCAGTGGATGTGCTGGTGGCTCTATGGAATCAATACACACCATAAAATATGCCTTTCCTTCCCTTAAATTCATTCTCATTTGCTTTGCACAATCAACATGCTGGTTATTCCAGTGATCCTCATTGCTCCATATTGGCCCAGGCAGATGTGGTACTCCAGCTTGGTAGGAATTCTGGCAGACATTCTATTGTCTCTACAGTTGCTAGCTTTAATGGCATGGCTGCTGTAGTCCAGGTTCTGAGAGACAGGGGCAGCTCTAAATCCAGATATTCCAAAGTAGGAAGCCTACTTATAATGTTTATCATTGGACGTGGAAGGCATACTGCACTTGGTGTGAGTCGTGGGATTTCAACCCTAGGAGATTCTGTGTGAGACGAATCCTCTCATTCCTACAGCTAGGTTTGGACCAGCATTTGTCTCTTAACAGTATGAAGAGTCAGGTTTCTGCTCTTTCTGTCTTGTTTAAGAGACCATTGCCCATTCATTCCTTGATTAAAGCCATTGTACATGGAGTCTCAGGGGTAGCTTCTCCTGTTAATTTCCCTGTGTCTCTGTGAAATCTAGATCTGCTTCTCTTGGCTCCAGAAACTGTCATTTAAACCTATTGGAAACATTCTTCTCTACATTCACCTACAAGGTGGTGTTTCTTGTTGCCATCACCTCTGGGTGAGGTGAGTGTCTGAACTGGTGGCCTTGTCTTGCAAGGAACCCTTTCTGGTTTTGCAGAGGGACAAGGTGGTGTTGAGACCTACGACTTCATTTTTGCCAAATGTAGTTCCTGGCTTTCACCTCATTGTGCTTTCGTCCCTCTGTCCAAGTCCAACTTAGCAAACAGAAGTCCCTCCCATATGTCTGGATGTGGTTTGGGCTTTCTTTTAGAATGAACGGTTCCCACTTCGTAATCCTGGATGGTGCACATAAGATTGCGCCTGGTTTTTGCTCCACCGTTTTTAGGTGGCTCAGACAGACCAGCATCAAAATTTGCCATTGTCTTATACGCTTGCAGGTGGTAGTATAACCCAAAGGTTTAGATCTTCTGTGTCCCTCCCTTATGTTGAGTACAAAAATCCTTTTATTGCCTGTGTGCCTATGCCCAATACTTTATTTCATTAGTGACTTGTGATGCTACTCCTGATAAAATTTCTCTACTTGTTCCAGGTTATTGACTAAAAGTATTGAAGCCACCTAATTAGCATGACAACCAGGAAACAACCAGGCTTACATTTCTAAACAAAGGTTCCATTTAATTTTTTAAATGCAAAATGGAACACATAAAGCAACCATTTGAAAATAGATCAGGGCAAAAATAAGGAATTCGGTGTCAGCTGTGATTTAGGGTCACTAATGGCCACTGGCTACTTAATTTGACTCATTAGCAGTTCTGCCATAAATCAACACTGCATAGTATTAGAGATCATTTCTGAGCTTGCTGTCAGATATTGTAAATTCTTACATAGCCAGGCCAATAGATTGCTTGGATATACCTTAAGGCAAAACTTTGTTTTGAATAGAATAGGAAGTGGCTAAAATCGCTGCCAGCCTTCTTTCTGTGTGTTTTCAAGACTTGACAGGAATTAAGAGAAAATATGTCCAAAATGAGGGGGAATCTTCTCTTGCATAGATCTTAATCCTATGTTATGCCTTGTGTAGCCTTTGAATGATTTTCTTATGTCATGAATTGTTTATGAAAACTGAATACAAAAGTTCAGTATAAAAGCACATACCAATGGTCTGGCCATTATCTTCAGCAAAAGTCAGGAAATTCGAATCTCTGTATTTATGAGAGTACTTGAAGATGCCTATTTCATCTCTAAATGCTTAATAGCCTACCTACCTCTTGTTATCCTTAATGCTCTAATCAGGAAAGGTTTTTAATAAATCCCTGACACTGCTATCTGCGAATCATCATATTAATTTTTAATGAATACAATATAGTTAGTATACCTTCATAAGTATACGGTACAAGATGATATAATTCAGCAAGTTTAAAGTATTTTCCTGACAAAATGATTTTTGTTGAGTTTTGGATAGACTGGGTGAGCAGTGGAGATCCATTTGTTTATCTTTTTTGGAGTAGCGTGGAGCTGCATGCAGGCAGTCCATATAGGTCAATGGAGATGCAGCGGAGGTATATACTCACCTGGACAGCAGAGTTTGACACATATGCAACACTAAAGCAGGCCATAGATTATGTGATTTTCTTTGGTTGCAGGAAAGAATATCACTTGATTCCCCCATCAACGCAGTGTTGATGGGGAAATCCCTCCCGTGGAGCTATCATGTTCTCCTCCCGGAGGTGGGCTCTGGAAGCCGTCACTGACGGGAGAACATAGTGATTACTGCTAGCGACTATAGCAACTAGCAATAATCGTATGCCCACCCAACATGCTAGTTGTACCCAGGATGGGATGAGTTAATGAACGTCTAATAGTGATACAGACATAAATACAGAGCGATAAGAGCACTAGCCTTCCTCTAACAATTTTTATTTCTGTCTGCTATTATTGTAGATTTCCATGCATTCCTGTTTGGTGAAACCATTGTCAATGTATCAGTAAGTGAGGGAAAATATCTAATGGAGCACCAGCTAGCAGTAGAAATTTACAATCCACAGTAGAAAAAGACCCCCCAAAAAACCCACAAGTGTTAAATTGCAATACAATTCAATGTTTTCCATACAAGGGTAATATCTTTTACCAGCCCTTGATTGGGCCTAAACAAGAATCTGAATATTCAGTCTTGAATCAGAATAATAGTTTAGTTTCATCAGTTAAAAAAATGTATTTGCCACTTTTTTAGCTTTACTTACATGTGTCTGCATCTGACGCTTGTGTAAGGAAGACAGAGCTCCCCCCAATTCTGATATTTGCTGCAATGTCAGCTGTCTGATATCTTACATTGCACACTCAGAAGCTAGAAAGCTGTATCTAATGTAAGACAATGTACTGCAGTAGCTGTCAGATTTCCAGTGATACAGCAAGTAAACCCAAGCAAGGAGGGAATTCTCCCATCAGTAATTCTAACGTTTTATTACTGAGTATTGCTATTCAAGCCTTAGCCCAGTTGTAAAGTGTGAAGAGGTAATGCAGTATGCGACAAGTCTGTTCTTGGGAAGGACATATCTCCTTGTACTTTATTAAATAAAATATTTTGTTTTTCATTTACTGATTTTGAACTCATTATTATGTATCTTATTAATAACATGAGTATTGTTAACTTTCCTCAGGTTCAGGAAATGGTTCATGGAGTTACTACAGAGGAGTGCCAGGCAGCATTACAGAACCATGGCTGGAATGTCCAAAAAGCTATCCAATACCTTAAAGTATGATCTTACTTTGTTTTATTTGTTCATATTTGACAGTACTTGGTGCTCTGAACATGTTTTATATTTGTATATACATGTATATATAGAGTTGGCCATTAGATGGCAGCCTTCTCTATAGCAATAATCCGCTCAGAAACACTGCAAAAATATAGAGTTCTAGCTCCACCTTGTGGTGGCATTGCTGTACTGCCATGCCTTACCAATGTCTTGTATTGTAATAATGAACTCATTCCATAATAAGTGTTGTTGGTGGGATATTGTCGTTTGAAAACTTGAGTGCTCTGTTTTTTTCAATGGCAAACATTGTTTCCTAACTAAATTTATTTTTTGGTTTATGTGAACTGCTGACTTTCTAAAATGTTTTGTTATTTCATCTGTATATCACACTACATTCTGTTATTACTACAGGTTGAGCAACTGTTTTGCCTGGGACTAAAGACTCGTACGGAATGCCACAAAGTGCTGGAGACATTTGACTGGAACCTGGAGACTGCTAGCTCTCACCTTCTAGAATCATACAGTGGCTCTCAGCAAAAGTATGACATTTGCTCTCATCTCATATTTTTAGTTAAAGTGTATGTAAACACAACATTTATTTTTCAGTATCATGCCTTACTGTGTACAGTGTTCTTAAGCAAAGTATTTTTTGTGTATCTGTTTCTTACGTGGAGATCCTGCCAGTAGCAGCACTTCATGTTGCAGGATGACAACACCATGCTCCTTCAGCTGGTCGTTGCATGCCCCACACAGATAAACTAACCAACTGAAGCAGAGCACACAGAAAGTTGACAACACTTGTGCTGACAGTTGCAAGGCATGAACTTAAAGTAGAATTTCAGCCTCAACCTAACTGGTATCAAAAATGCTCCCTCCCCCTTCTAACACCTATGCTGTCTAAGCTGTGTAAAAAAAGATTTATATGCTTACCTATGCTAAGCTGGCTCAGGTCCGGTCACATGATCCCCTGTGTCAGCCAGTGGTGGCTGCAGAGGAGAAGCAAGAGTGCTCAACAACATCTGTGAAGGCCTGGGAGCGGGTACATCACCCATAGGTTCCCATGTCCCAGCCGCTGTCAGAGTTCCCTCCTCTCCCCTACAGCTACTGTTGACACGGGAGGTGGATTGTGTGGCTGGACTGGAGCGGACTGAAAATAGGTAATATTACATTCTTTTTACACTGGTTTGCCAGCATAGGTTTGTTTAAGACTAGTTAAGTTTAGGCTGAAATGCTACTTTAAGCTGTCCAAACATTAGTAGTTTTTCACACAAACAATCATACAAAAATTCTCAGTACATTTGAAGACTTGGCAATTGTTAAGAAAATATCTCAAAATTTTGTTTGCTTTTAGCATTCGACTTTGGAATGAATGGACTTTCCTCAACGAAAACCACATACACTGTTAGAAATTTGGTCGTTTCAGAAAACATATTCTTCCTGCTCCTTTGAATTTTCTAGTCATCACAGTTGAAAACGAACATCGATTTGAACCCACTAATGAATAGAAAATCAAAGAAATGTTCTTAAATTTCAAACATGTTCTAATTGTATACGGCTAGCTTTAGGATTGTAAGCCTACAGCAGGAAGTGCTTTTACTGGCAGGATTTCCAGCAAAGAAACTTTGCAACAGATTCACAAAATATTATTCGCTCAAAACTGTCAGGCATGTTGCCAAATACAATGAAAATGAGAGTTGGGGGAAATATTTGATCCCCTGCAGATTTTGTAAGTTTACTCACTTTCAAAGAAATTTAAGGTCTATAATATGTATCATATTGAATTTTAAAAGAGACAGAATATCAACCAAACATCCAGAAAAAAAACGATGCAAATGTTATAAATTGTATTGCACTTCAGTGAGTAAAATAAGTATTTGATCCCCTACCAACCAACAATAATTCTGGCTCCCACAGATTGGCTACAGTAGGTGCTCATGAGGTACACAGATTAGTCCTGTCAATTTAAGAAGGTGCTCCTAACGAGAACTTATGTGTACAAAAGACACCTGTCCACAGAATCTCTTTTCCCCCATTCAAATCCACCATCAGGCTGGGTTCACACTAGTCCGATTCTCGGACCGACATTAGGAGCACAAGTCGCATTACGTCACAAAGACAATGATTTCCTATGAGAGCCGTCTTAACTGGTCCGACTTGTGTTTTTCAAAGTCGGACCGATTTTGAAAAAGGTTCCTGTACTACTTTTGTCAGACTTTGATCCTACTTTAGCCCATTGAAAGGCATTGAAGTCGGATCATTGTCTTCACTGATCCGACTTTGGCATGCGACTTATGCTCTGGGGATCTTGAAGGGGAACTCCACACCAAATTAAAAAAAAAAAAAATGGCATGGGGTCCTCCTCCAGGAGCATACCAGGCCCTTCGGTTTGGTGTGGATTTTAAGGGGAACCCCCCACTCCGAAAAAACGACGTGGGGTCCCCCCCCAAAATCCATACCAAACCCTTATCCGAGCACGCAGCCCGGCAGGCCAGGAAAGGGGGTGGGGGTGAGCGCCCCCCCCTTCCTGGACCATACCAGGCCGCGTGCCCTCAACATGGGGAGAATGGGTGCTTTGGGGCAGGGGGGGGCTCTGCGCCCCCCACCCCAAAGCACCTTCTCCCCATGTTGATGAGAACAAGGGCCTCTTCCCGACAACCCTTGACGGTGGTTGTCGGGGTCTGCGGGCGGGGACTTATAAGAATCTGGAAGCCCCCTTAAACAAGGGGGCCCCCAGATCCCGGCCACCCACCCTATGTAAATGAGTATGGGGTACCACGTACCCCTACCCATTTACCTGCAAATAAAAGTGTACAAAAAACACACTACACAGCTTTTTAAAATCTTTTATTAAATCAGCTCCAGCGTCTTCTCCCCTCTCTGGCTCTTCTTTCTTCTGCTCTTTTGCAGGGTCTTCTATCTTCTGAGGGGTCTTCTTTCTTCTCCTCTGCGGTGTCTTCTGCTCTTTTGTCGGCCTTCTCCGCTGTCCTCTTCCCTCTGTTCTTCCTCTCTTCTTCTTCCCATGTTGACACAACGTGATCTCCTTCACGAATGCCCTCTCTGCTGTGTGCTGTGCCTTATATTGGCATGGGGCGGGGCCACCCGCTGACATCTCCCGGAGGCTCCGCCCCCTGTGATGTCGCAGCTCCGCCCCAGCTATGCTCCTGGAGGGGGACCCCATGCCATTTTTTTAAAATTTGGCGTGGAGTTCCCCTTCAAGATCCCCAGAGCACAAGGTGCCTGGCATTGTCGGGATCAAAGTCGGATCCCTGTTCACAGAAAATCGGTCAGACTTTGACCCTATGTAGGACCGTAAATCGCACAGCAAAGTAGGATCAAATTCTGGCCGTTTTTGTGTCAGATAGTGTGAACCCAGCCTCATGGGCAAGACCAAAGAGCTGCAAAGGATGTCAGGGACAAGATTGTAGACCTGCACAAGGCTGGAGCTCCATGCAAGTTTTTGCCTCATGGGGTAAGGATGATCATGAGAAAAGTGAGGGATCAGCCCAGAACTACACGGGAGAAGCTTGTAAATGATCTCAAGGCAGTTGGGACCACAGTCACCAAACAAACCATTGGTAACACAAAATACCGCCATGGACTGAAATCCTGCAGCACCTGCATGGCCCCCCATCCCCCCCCCCCTCCTCAAGAAGGTACATGTACAGGCCCTTCTGAAGTTTGCCAATGAGCATCTAAATGATTCAGAGAAGGATTGGGAGGAAGTGCTGTGGTCAGATGAGACCAAAATTGAGCTCTTTGCCATTAACTCGCCGTGTTTGGAGGTAGAAAAATGCTGACTATGACCCTAAGTACACCATTCCTACAGTCAAGCACGGAGGTGGAAACCTGCTTTGGGGCTGTTTCTCTGCTAAAGGTACAGGCTGACTTTGCCACATTGAGGGGTCAATGGACGTGTATTGTAAAATCTTGGATGAGAACCTTCTTCAAGCATGACAAAAACAGCAACTGGAGGGTGAACCCCAGAGGTAAGTAGTCCTTTACCTCCAGAAAAATGGAGAGGGAGCCTACTGCAGTAGTTACTGAAAAAATACTTTATTAAGCAAATTTAAAAGAAATAATTAGTGGTCACAAAAATAGAGGGAAAACATCAAAAGGGGTAGGTACAACTCATACATAAAATTGACAACGTTGCCATAAATAAAAGTGGACCACTCATGAGCTCTGCCAGACTCTCACATTCAGACGTGCCAATATCTCATTGATTGGTGACTTCTTACGATACATGCAATACAGGTAGGTGCATGTGAAATAGGGCTGGTGACTAAGGGGAAACCTCAGCAGTAAGTGATGCTTTGGTACTTCCAGGGTCCCTACATGTCCCCTCAAGCCGGTCAGTAATGGTAATGACCAGAAGTGTCACATCCTATGGTATTGCGACTATGTGTGAGTGGGACCGAGGGAGACCTGGGGAATCCAGTTATCAGATGTGATCTGCGTGGTGTCTCACCACTAACTAGGAACTTCCAGGCACCCTATATGCCCCATAACAGGTGAATATCATGTGCCTAGAGGAATGAAAATGGATGCATGTAGGACTGAAGTGGTCCTGGGGAAACTGGGTGGTCAGCACTCTGGTCAAGTATGGTGATCCACCTGATACTTCCAGACCACTTAATTGTCCTATAGGGAGTGAGTGACCACAGCAGTACACTTAAGAATTATGGTGTATGGAGTATGGTGACACCCCTGATACATCCAACCCACCCACAGGTCCTGCTAAATATTAGGTACTCACAGCAATAAACATAGGCAAAACAGAAAGATATTGTTATAAAATACTGCACATACAAATCCTGCAACTAGAAATAAATGATTTGCAGGGATAGTGAACCAGCCTATACAGACATCACTAGTGGGGAGGGCCACCGCAGAGGTTTGCTGGGGCCTCCTCACAGCAGTCTCCCTGTCTGCCTCAATCCCTTATAATAAACATGGACAGGTCAGAGTCTAATGGTGACCAGACCACAATTCAGCAGGTCTGGGTGGAAATCGGGATCGGAGTACCGGTAGTCTATGTACTCAGCCCAGGATCTGACATTGATCTATGATCAAATGTAGCAGCTAGGGACGCAGGCTCCTCCAATGTTGCAATATACCCGGAGTCAGCACAGTAGATAATGTAACTTACAGTTCTGTTGTGTGTGTGATCACCAGATCAGCAAGTGGGGATACCAGATAGGGCATCGCTGGTGCATCCAGGAAACAGAATGAATATGGATGTAGTCTTTTCTCCAAGTATGGCAAAGGGAGGTCTCCTAGGGCCAGGATATCCAGACATGCTGGTTGTGCACTTCTGGTTTACGCCATCCACTTCCGGTTCACCGCTAATGTGTGAGGGCGCCAGATGGGAAAAGGGTCCTTGCTGGCATGAGTATAAGAGGGGTCCACAGGCACGTACACCGAAGCTTTTCACCTACTTAGCTGTAGGTTTCATCAGGGTGAATCCCTCACTGGGAACACTGAAAATGGGTGACCCAAAAATGTGACCCAAAACACACCGCCAAGGAGTATCTCAAGAAGAAGCATATTAAGGTCATGGAGTGGCCTAACCAGTCTCCAGACCTTAATCCTAAGAAAATGTATAGAGGGAGCTGAAACTTCGAGTTGCCAAGGGACAGCCAAGAAACCATAAGAATTTAGAAAAGATCTGTAAAGAAGAGTGAATCAAAATTCCTCCTGAGATGCAAACCTGGTAACCAACAACAAGAAACATCTTACCTTCATTCTTGCCAACAAAGGTTTCTCACCAAGTACTAAGTCATGTTTTGCTTGAGGATCAAATACTTATTTTACTCACTGAACTGCGACTCAATTGAATACATTTGTATTGTGTGTTTTTTCTGGATTTTTGGTTGATATTCTGTCTCTATCAGTTAAAATACACCTATGATAAAAATTATAGACCCTTCATTTCTTAGTAAGTGGGCAAACTTACAAAATCTGCAGAGGATCAAATAATTATTTTCCCCACTGTATGCTTTAAAAGAAAGCATACAGGTTTTATGTGAAACTGTTTTTGGACAGACTTCAATCTGTTTTCAGCCCTTTCTGAAAGTGCAGTAAAGAGTATGGTTAAGCCAAGAGTGACACAGGTTTTATATCACTTTGAAATATGTACGATAGTGACTCCTACACTAGATTGATTGCTATAGGTCAAATCACTTTGTATGGTACTATTTTCTTTATTGAATAACACAAAGGAATGGTTAAAGTAGTAGTTCAAATAAGCCCTAGTTTCACTGAAACATGCCTATTTTAATTGCTACCTTAGTGTAACTCCGATATGGTAAACTCAAATGAAACCATGGCCTGACTGAGTGAAATAAACTTCAAGAGGGTCATAATAAATCTGTTGAGGGCTGCACCTACTACAGGAAAAGATAATCACACTTTAGTATAAAACTTCATAGTAACAACTGTAACTTATGACTTGTTGCACCAGAGAAAGGGGGCCTAAATAATTTTTTGAGGTATTGAGCAAAATGACATACAGAAGTGTCGCTTTTAAGTACACATTCTTAAACCACTGATGGCCACAAAGAGGGCTGCGTGTGTCTGAGAAAACACCAAGTTGATGTGCTTGCTGCAACTGGACTAATTCAGGTTAAATGTAATTACTTTTCGGCATGCAAGATATTATCCATAATTTTATTGATAAAGGGATAACAAGATAAGAGATGATGCCATTTGTATTGTGAATGTAATGAAATGAAGAATGCAGGGATGTAGGTAGCTAAACAGAACGTCTCCACCTCTACTGACGTTGCTACTGGTGTGTTTTATTGACTCCAACTCCAACTCTGACCTGTACTAGTGCCTTAGGCTGGAGCAAATTTCTCCATCAACACAGATAGCGTTGACCAGAGAATCCCTTCCGTGAGCCATTGTGTTCTCCCGGCGGTGGTGGGAGCAGCCATCCCCACCGGGAGAACACAATGATTAGTGCTAGTGGCTATAGCAATAATCACATGTAAAATCCAACAGGCTGGTCGGTTGATCAACTTGGATACATTCAGCCTGCCCATACATGGTTCCTGCTAATATCGGCTACAACCGCTGGCAATAGTTGCATAAAAATCCGACATGTTGGTTGTACCCAATTTGATTGATCAATCAGCTTAGGTGCAATCAGCCTGCCCCTACGTGGTTCAAATCTTGACCTGTCGCTGCTGCTGAACTGGCCAAGATACTAATCTTCTATGGCTGGCTTTAGGCAGATGCGAAAAAATGCTGTAAATTAAGAATGCTTACAGAAATATAAGAGATAATAATTTATTTTTTAATCAATTCACAAAATAGAAAGTAAATGAACAGAAGAGAAATCCAAATCAAATCAAGATTTGGTGCAACCACCCTTTGCCTTTGAAACCATGTCTATTTTTCAATTCTTCTAGGTACACTTGCACACAGTTTTTGAAGGCAGGTAGGTTGTTCCAAACATCTTGAAGAACTAACCACAGATCTTCTGTCTATGTAGGCAGTCTCAAATCCTTCTGTCTTTGTGTAATCCCAGACAGACTTGATAATCTGGAGATTAGGGCTCTGTGGGGGCCAAACCGTCACTTCCAGGACGACGTCTTCTTTATGCTGAAGATAATTCTTAATTGCATTAGCTGCATATTTAGGGTTGTTGTCAGGCTACAGAATATATATGGGGCCAATCACATGTCTCCCTGATGGTATGGCATGATGGATAAGTAAGTATCTGTACAAATAAGACAGCACAAATATAGTGTAGGGCTCTCCCGATATCAGGGGGGTACTAGCAACAATTCATGACACACAAAGAAAGAAAACAAAAAACAAGGCTGTACCATCCAAAAGAGTCCACTACTTGCAGAAAAAATAATTAATTACATGAGTGGACCCTCCACCCAAGCACCCACCCGCTCCCCTTCTCCCTTAAGTGGGCTAGCTAACTGGGGTCCCAATTCCCTCACCACCCTCTGTACCACCTACCCTGATGGAAAATAGCAGAGGAATGGTCCCAGGGAGCTAAAACCTACCCTCCCTGCCAACCCTACATACCAACCAAATCCACAACTGAAGTACATGAATATACACCTCACTGGTGCCCACTTAAAGACCACAGTGGGCATATGGGGACTGGAAGACCAAGGTCAGATGTAAAGAAATTGCCACTGTCCAGTGGACAAACTTGCCAGCTGCACCGCTAATCCTTTCTATTTCTGCCTTTCTATTTCTGAAAGCATTCTTGACCACTTCAGCTCCGGAAGGTTTTACCCATTTCCGGACCAGGCCATTTTTTTGCGATACAGCACTGCGTTGGTTTAACTGAAAATTGTACGGCCGTGCGAAGCTGTACCAAAATAAAATTGATGTCCTTTTTTCCCACAAATAGAGCTTTCTTTTGGTAGTATTTAATCACCTCTGCGGTTTTTATTTTTTGTGCTATAAACAAAAAAATGCTGACAATTTTGAATAAAAAATAATATTTTTTGCTTTCTGCTATAAAACATTCCCAATTAAAAAATATAAAAAATCTAATTTCTTCATCAGTTTAGGCCAATATGTATTTTGCTACATATTTTTGGTAAAAAAAATCTGAATAAGCACATTTCTCCTACGTTCACTGACAGACGCAGCTCTTCTTGACTTTGTGGGGTTTTATGTTCGTCTTACCAGGAGTTAACTAGGCAGGGAAAGAATTCAGCTGGCCCCTCCCCTGGGGGCCGTCCTCCTTTCCTACATTAAACCCCCCCCTCACAGAGGAGCTCTCCAGTTTCAATGCCTAGTTTGCAAGGAGTTGACCTGGCTTCCCTATGGGAACTGCGGTCCTATTGTGACCATTTTTTCTTTTTTATTTTATTTTTTCTTTTTTCTGCAATCAAGATGATCTGCTATCAAGAAGCCGGTCGGGGCATCGAGGGTCTTTGTGCTCTGTACTTTCCCCGACCTGGCCAACATGATGCGAAGCCGGCCCCAACACAGGGACCCGCCGCATCTTACCCGTTCCGTGCGGGTGGCCCGGGGCGAGATCCCCCATTT
>BLSH010063931.1:1055986-1066070 GCA_018402905.1 Glandirana rugosa
ACATATTGTGTCATGAGTACACAGCTCAGCATCACAGGACACAGTATACAGCTCAGCATCACAGGACACAGTATACATCCCCAGCATCACAGGACACAGTATACAGCTCAGCATCACAGGACACAGTATACAGCTCAGCATCACAGGACACAGTAAAAAGATCAGCATCACCGGACACAGTATACAGCCCCAGCATCACAGGTGGGGTAAATTGCAGCCAATATCACAGGTAGGGGTATATAGCAGCCAGTATAACAGGTGGGGGTAAATTGCAGTCAATATCACAGGTGGGGCAGTTATGCAGCCAGTGTCACAGGTGGGGGCAGTTATGCAGCCAGTGACACAAGTGAGGGCAGTTATGCAGCCAGTATCACAGGTGGGGGCAGTTATGCAGCCAGTGACACAGGTGGGGGCACTTATGCAGCCAGTGACACAGGTGGGGGCACTTATGCAGCCAGTGACACAGGTGGGGCAGTTATGCAGCCAGTGACACAGGTGGGGGCAGTTATGCAGCCAGTGACACAGGTGGGGGAAGTTATGCAGCCAGTATCACAGGTGGGGGTACATTGCAAAGACCCCCCCCCCCAAGGTCAGGAAAAGTCCCGCACTTACCCCATCCAATAGGCAGGCAGGATTGTTGCAGAGTTCGGCATGCGGAGAAGCAGGCTGTGAGTCTGCAGAGATCGGCTGTCCCTCATCATCGGATGGTTACCGTGCAGTCAGGTTCTCTGTGGAGCGGGAGTCACGTCCACTGCCACAGTGACCCGGCCACCGCATCCAATCACACTGAGCCCCAGTCTCAAGGCAGCCAATCAGGCTATGTGTGTGCGCCTGTTCAGCACAAGCATAGCCTTTAATGGCTGACCAATAGGCTCACTACTTGGCTGTCAGCCAAGGAGCCGAAAAAAAAAGGAGAAAGTCAATGTACCGGCGCCACCTGCAGGGGGGCCGGGCTGACTTTTTTTTTCTTTTTAGCCAGTGGGGAGGCAGCGCTCCTCATACACCAGCCGCCGCTGGCGGGCCATCAGTGTCAGTCTCCCCCTCACAGAGAACTTCACACCTATTCCTGATACACAGAGCATACTATATTCCTAAAAGGATTTGTCTGTTCGGAGAGACAGATGATAGGTGCCCAAGATGGCAGGAAGCAGGTGACCTCATACACATGGTATGGAGGTGCCCGAAGCTAGTACAGTATTGGGAGAAAGTACTCGAGAACATAAACCTGGTTTTTGGAACTAGAGGCAGGGCCCTGTGTGTTAGGGTACATAGAAAGATATGGGTATTCAGATGATATAACAACAGTGGTATTGAGATGCTTATTTCAAGCAAGAAGGTTAATTATGCAAAAATGGCTTTCGGCGACACCCCCCAAGGTCAGGGAATGGACTCAAAGAATGAAATGAATTGTTTGGAAAGAGAAACTGGTATATACTAAGCAAGGAAGCTTGAAAAATGTAGGAAACTATGGGAACATTGGTTAGAGAAAATGGAATTCCTTCTTTAGAAACAGGAGTAAAATGTTAGTGTCTGGAATACTGTACAGAGAATAGTACAGGGAGATGCGTGAGGGTGGAGGTTGTATAAATGGGAGATACACGACACTGGAATGTTTTTAAAATAAGTATATGGTATGAAATGGAGGGGGATTGGGAATGTTTTAATGTGTGTATGTTGGAAAACAACGTAATAAAGACTATTTAACCACTTGCCGACCGTGCTCACCCATCTGTCACCTATGCATCCTTGCTCACCCATCCGTCACCCATGCATCCATGCTAACCCATCTGTGTCCACCCATCCGTCACCCATGCATCCGTGCCCCATGCGTACGTGTTCACTCATTCCTCACCCATGCATTCGTACTCACTCATCCATCACCCATGCATCCGTGCTCACCCATCCGTCACCCATGCATCCGTGCCCACCCATCCGCGCTCACCCATCCGACACCCATGCATCCATGCTCACTCATCCGTCACCCATGCTCACCCATCCGTGCTCACTCATTTGTCACCTATGCTCACCCATCCGTGCTCACTCATCTGTCACCCATGCATCCGTGCTCGATCATCCGTCACCCATGCATCCGTACTCACCTATCCGCGCTCACCCATCCATCAATGCATCCGTGCTCACCAATCCAATCATGCTCACCTATGCAGCCTCATCCGTGCCCACCCATCCAGCCTCATCCGTGTTCACCTATGCATCCGCGCTCACCCATGCATCCGCGCTCACCCATGCATCCGTACTCACCCATGCATCCGTGCTCCGCCATCCATCTGTGCTCCGCCATCCATCCGTGGTCACCCATGCATCAATGCTCAGCCATGCATCCGTGCTCCGCCATCCATCTGTTCTCTCCCATGCATCCGTGTTTACACATCCAGCCATGCTCACCAATCCAGTCATGCTCACCCATGCAGCCTCATCCATGCTCACCAATCCAGCCCTGCTCACCCATCCAGCCTCATCTGTGTTCACCCATGCCTCCGTGTTCATCCATGCATCTATGCTCCGCCATCCATCCGTGCTCCGCCATCCATCCGTGCTCAGCTATGCATCCGTGCTCCACCATCCATCTGTACTCTCCCATGCATGTATGCTCACCCATGCATCTGTGCTCAGCCATCCATCCGTGCTCAGTCATCCCCATCTACGGCTTATCCACCCCCATTCGTGCTCATTTATGCCTCGTTCATGCTCATCCATACCACATCAGTTCACATCCATGCCACTACAGTACCCATCCGTGCCACTACAGCACCCATCAGTGCCACTACAGCACCCATCAGTGCCACCACAGTGCCTCACAATAATGTAATAGGTAGTCAAATTATATTTGAAATGTAGGCCCCTAGAACACCTGATGGTGCACCCTGCATGTTGGGCCTCTGTATGTGGCCAAGCTGTGTAAAAGTGTCACACATGTGGTATCGCCATACTCCATACGCCATACTTGGGATGAGTAGCAGAATATATTTTAGGGTGAAATTTTTGCTAGGTACATGCTGTGTATTAGAAATATTGTATAAATTACTCATTTGCAAAATTTTATAACAGAAACAAAGAAACATTTATTTTTTTTACAAAATTTTCGGTCTTTTTACATTTATTGCTCAAAAAATAAACACCCCAATGGTGATTAAATACCACCAAAAGGAAGCTCTATTTGTGTGAAAAAAGGACAAAAATTTCATATGGGTACAGTGTAGTATGACTGAGTAATGGTCATTCAAAATGTGAGAGCACTGAAAGCTGAAAATTGGCCTGGCTAGGAAGGGGGTTTAAGTGCCCAGTGGTCTAGTGGTTAAATAAAAAAGGAAAAACAGGAAAAAAAAAAGATACCCTCACAAGGTAACCTTTTTTTTCTTTCTTTTAAATTGTTATATGCAGTGTTCATTTTGTCAGCTAAAACCGACTAAAACATTTTAGTCGACTAACTGAATACCATTTTAGTCTACTAAAATACGACTAAAACAATTGAGATGACTAAAATATGACTAAAACTAAAATGGCATTTTAGTCAAAAGACTAAAATGGGACTAAAACTAAATTGCTATTTTAGTCAAAAGACTAAGACTAAAACTAAATTTATTTCAGGTACTTATATAGAGCTGTCAATTTACGCAGCACTTTACATATACATTGTACATTCACATCAGTCCCTACCCTCGGGGAGCTTACAATCTAAGGTCCCTAACTCACATTCATACATATACTAATGCACATACTTGGGCCAATTTAGACAGGATCTAATTAACCTACCAGCATGTCTTTGGAGCGTGGGAGACAACCAGAGTTCCCGGAGGAAACCCACGCAAGCACAGGGAGAACATGCAAACTCCAGGCAGGTAGTGTCATGGTTGGCATTCAAACCAGCGACCCTTTTGTTGCTAGGCGAAAATGCTATACACTACACCACTGTGCCGCCCTAAATTGAAATTTGACGTCAAAATTAACCCTGGTGTGTAGTGCATGTTAATACCTCAATACCATAAATAATAACATTCAATTTTTCACTTCAACAGTATATAATGAGTTTGGAAATTGTACAGAAATGCTTAAATAATGCATAACAGTTTAACTAAATCCATATGATTTTAGTCGACTAAAATGTACTGGAGATTTAGTCGACTAAATACGACTAAAACAATTGCAGAAGACTAAAATGGGACTAAAACTAAAATTCCATTTTAGTCCTAAGATTAAGACTAAAACTAAACCGAAATTTGCTGCCAAAATTAAGACTGGTTATATGGTCTATACACCCCTGTAAAAATGCCAGGTTTTTGAGAGGAAAAAAGCAGGCCATGATAAATCACTTCAGATTTTTTTTCACCTTTAGTATGACCTATAATTTCTACAATTCATTGTAAAAAAAACAAAATTGTTGTTTAGTGGGGAAAAAATATAGTAAAATAACATGGCTGCAAAGTATACACATTCACTTATAATTAGGGATTATAAGAATTAACCAATCACATTCAAACTGATGTTAAATAGTAGTTAGCATTTGCCACCCCCCTATCCAAAAAAAATCCACCAGCCACCACTGGTAGTCAGTAGACGCCTGCCATCAGTGAAAGTGACTCTGATTAATCCTATATAAGATGTAGCACCCTCCTATCGTAGGATGCTAGGTAAATTTAGTTTTTGGCTTTTTCTGTAGTCAAGGGAGCAGCGATTGTTTGTTCAGGGTTTCACAGTCTGGGCGTTTGAATACTTCCCCCTGCCTCTGGAAGAAGCTTCCGGAAAATAGGAGGGAGATTCAAATGACCAGCCTGAATTTATCACGGCCTGGCCAATCCCTGAAGAGGTGGTGATAAATAGTCAGAAGCCCTGGAGAGATTGTTTCTTCTCCCCAGGAGGGTTCCAGAGCCTCAGGGGATGCTGTCCTGAGGCAGCCTATGGACTGTGTAGCTGTTCTTGAGTGGTGTCAGGGCTGAGGGCCTGGACTAATCTTTAAAGGAGCTGGCTATAGGACATCACCACAAGATCTGGTCTGGAGAAGGACTGTATCCCTGACTGGACCATGTTCAGCGGAGCTGGAAGGTGGCGCCTGTCCTCGAAACTTGTAAGTAAAGATCCTGAATTGATTCCTGGTGACTGTGTGCTTTTGGGGTATAAGTTCTAAAGGTAGCTTGAACTGAGGCAGCTGTGGGCCTCAGAGTACTGGCCAGTCTCTGTCCTCAGCATAATCCTGGAGTGTGAGTCTAGAGAAAAGTGTCCCCCTCATTACTGTGCAGCATCCTGGGAATCACATTGGGTACCAATAGTTGTGCAGTGTCTAGCATTGTGAAGCATGGTGGTGACAGCATTTTGCTTTGAGGCTATTTTTCTTCAGCTGGAACCGGGGCTTTAGTCAAGCTGGAGGGACTTACGAACAGTTCCAAATATCAGTAAATATTGGCACAAAACCTTTAGGAGGAGCTCCAGCCCCCCCCCCCCCGTCTAGCTATGTCCTCACCCAAGCTGATTTGTCAATCCGCTTCAGGTGCAGGCTCCGGCATCATAAGGAAGAGAAACCAGCAGTACAGAATTGCAGTTTCACAGCCAATTTCCTACTGCGCATACATGAGTCACGCTGCGCTTTGTGACTCATCCTGTAGTCTTCTGGGACTTGTGATGTTTCCCAGAAGGCTGCAGGGGAAAGAGAGGGGGGCCAAACCTCTGGCTCAGATCACTGTGGCAGTCTGACCAGAAGTGGTAGAGGGTACCTGTCAAAACTAGGTACCCGCTCCCCCCCCCCCCAAAAAGTGCTAAATGTACAAGTGGAGGGGGGAGGATGCAGACAAGCAGAATGTCCTCTTTTGGGTGAAGTTCCGCATTAGGGCCCTTTCACATTGATATGTTTTTCCTCCGTTTTTTTCCTTGCAAGAAAAATGTTTCCCTTTAAATCCTATGGGATGTTTCACACCACTGCGTTACAGGTTTTGAATACCGCAGCAGAAACGCAGCTTCTCATTGAAATGAATGGAAATCGTTGCAAAATCGTGGTAAAAATGCACCATGATTTTGCATTTTTGGTGCATTTGTGAGTCCCATGTCCATTTTTCACAGGTGCAGGCAATCCAAAAAACGCAACAGAAACACACAGCAAATGTATCTGAAAAACAGCAAAATCGCTGTGAAAATGCACATGCAATTATACCGCAATTCTGCTACAGAGCAGTGTGAAAGTACCCTTAAGGCCTCTGCTAAAAAGCTAAAGATTAATAGGAATTTTGTTTTTCAGCATGACAACAACCCAAAACATACCTACAAATCAACCAAAGAATGGCTTCACCAGAAGATCAAAGTTTTGGAATGGCCCAGTCAGAGGTGGAAACATTCAGAAGTGATTTATCTAGGTCTGATTTTTTTACATCTGAAAAACCTGGCATTTTTTTACAGGGATGTGTAGGCGCGCTACCTATACTGTGTATGCCTGGTTGTTAACCCCCAAAAAATGCAGAGTTAACAGCCTTCCTCCTTCTCACTTTTAGCTGAGTAGGAAGGGGGGCAGGGCTGGGCAAAGGGAGCCTGAGCAAGCAGCTCCAACTCTCCTGCTCAGTATGCTGTTTCTGGCACAAACATTGTAGAGAAAATGGAGCAGATCGCTCCTAGATAACAATGGGACGTGCACCAAGGTTGTTACTCAAGTTGGATCTGCTCATGCACATGCTTTGTTAATTTCCCGCCCCCATTGCCTGATAATTGAGGATAAACCATGTAAATATAGACGTTTCTATGAACTATACTGTAAAGTGCAGAAAATGTTGCCATTTCTGGTTCAACTAGAACATGTATTGTGTAATGACTAGAGTTGAGCGGACACCTGGATGTTCGGGTTCGGCCGAGCTTCGCAAAAAAGTTTGCGTTCGGCCCCGAGCTTAACCCCGAACCCCATTGAAGTCAATGGTGACCCGAACTTTTGGGCACTAAAATGGCTCTAAAAAAAGTCCTGGAAAGGGCTAGAGAGCTGCAAAAGGAAGCAAAATGGGGGTAGGAGTAGGACAAGTGCCCTGCAAACAAACATGGTGTTAGAAAAAGACTGTGCTAAGGGTTAATGGCAGCTGAGTGTGGATTCCTCTAATTCATTAAGCAGCAGCAGCTCTATTTAAACTTCCTGCTTCCTGTAGCAAAATGCTGTCTGATCTACAGCGTGTTAGTGAGTTTCTGTGACCTGTCTTTCCAGTCTTCTGCATCTGTGACCCGGCTTGCCCGACCTCTGATTGAACCCTGCCTGTACCGACCCTCTGCCTGCCTACGACCACGTCTCTGCCTAAACCTCTTGTACCTCAGCTGCCCGCACGTTGCCGACCCTGCCTGTACCCGACTATCCGCTTGCCTGAACCACTTGTACCGCACCGCCAGCCCGTTGCCGACCCAGCCTGAACCACCACCCTACCTGCACGAGTTCCAGTGGACCTTCACCTGCCATCTGTAACAAAGTCCAGCCCTCGTGCCCCCCTGTGCTCCAGAGCTCCCTGTCTTCACTACCAGGGGCTCTGGAACCAGGGCCGCAAGTGAGGTTGCCCCCGCATAAGCCAGACTCAACCACCAGGTACGTGACACATGGATAGGGAAATAACTTAAAATCACATAAAAAAAATAAAAAATGAAGGAGGTGGTGGATGTGGAGTAGGAGGTTGAGGAGGCCTCAAAAAAAGAATAAGTTAACTTAAGCATACCAATGGCTGTGTGAGGCCGGTATAAATGTCTATTCTGCACAAGGTACAGACAAGTCTTGTGGGATCCATGCCTGGTTGATTTTAATAAACGTTAGCTTGTCCACGTTGGCTGTGGACAGGCGGTTACGCTTATCTGTGATAACCCCCCCTGCCGTGTTAAACACACGTTCAGACAATACACTGGCTGCAGGGCAGGCCAGCACCTCCAAGGCATAAAGGGCAAGCTCAGGCCATGTGCCCAATTTGGAGACCCAGAAGTTGAATGGGGCAAACCCATCAGTCAGTACGTGCAGGCGTGTGCACACATACTGTTCCACCATGCTGCTGAAATGCTGCCTCCTGCTAAGATGTTGCCTATCAGCTGGTGGTGCTGTTTGTGGTCGCGTGCTGCTGACAAAGCTTTTCCACATTTCGGCCATGCTAACCCTGCCTTCTGAGGTGCTGGCGGTGCCACAGCTGCATTGGTGACCTCTTCCTCCTCCTCTGCCTTCGCCTTGTACTTCCACTGAGCCCCCAGTGTCATTTGCGAATGCCCTCAGCAGCACGTCTACCAGCGTGCGCTTGTAGTCGCGCATCTTCCGATCACGCTCCAGTGAGGGAATTAAGGACGGTACGTTGTCCTTGTAACGGGGATCCAGCAGGGTGGCCACCCAGTAATCAGCACAAGTTACAATGTGGGCAACTCGGCTGTCGTTGCGCAGGCACTGCAGCATGTAGTCTCTCATGTGTGCTAGGCTGTCCAGAGGCAAAGACAAGCTGTCCTCTGTGGGAGGTGTATCATCTGTGTCCTCCGTATCCCCCCAGCCATGCTCCAGTGATGCCCACGAGCTGCGTTGGGTGCTACCCTGCTGTGAACACGGTTCCTCCTCCTCATCCTCATCCTCCAGAACTGTGCCCTGGCTTGAAAATTTTTTACCTGGCCTATGCTGGTGCAAGAACCCACCCTCCGAGCCACTTGTGAATGACTGGCCTGATAACCATCTTCCTCCTCCTCTTCCTCCTGTGCCACATCCTCTTCAATCATCGCCCGAAGTGTTTTTTCAAGGAGACATAGAAGTGGGATAGTAACGCTGAGAACAGCGTCATCAGCACTGGCCATGTTGGTGGAGTACTCGAAACACCGCAATACGGTACACAGGTCTCGCATGGAGGCCCACTCGTTGGTGGTGAAGTGGTGCTGTTCCGCAGAGTGACTGACCCGTGCGTGCTGCAGCTGAAACTCCACTATTGCCTGCTGCTGCTCGCACAGTCTCTCCAGCATGTGCAAGGTGGAGTTCCACCTTGTGGGCACGTCGCATAGGAGGCGGTGAGCGGGAAGGCCGAAGTTCCGCTGCAGCGCAGACAGGCGAGCAGCAGCAGGGTGAGAACGCCGAAAGCGTGCACAGACGGAGCACACTTTCTGCAGCAGCTCTGACATATCCGGGTAGCTTTTTAGACATTTCTGCACCACCAAATTCAGCACATGTGCCAGGCAAGGGATGTGCGTCAAACTGGCTAGACCCAGAGCTGCTATGAGATTTCACCCATTATCGCACACCACCAGGCCGGGCTTGAGGCTTAGTGGCAACAACCACTCATTGGTCTGTTGTTCAATGCCTGTCCACAGCTCCTGCGCAGTGTGGGGTTTATCCCCCAAACATATCAGTTTTAAAACAGCCTGCTGTCGTTTCCCCCTGGATGTGCTAAAGTTGGTGGTGAAGGTGTTACGCTGACTGGATGAGGAGGTGGTAGAGGAGGAGGAAGCGGAGTAGGAGAAGGCAAAGAAAAATGCCCTGCAATCCTCAGTGGTGGAAGGACATACGCCAAACTGCTATCTGCCTCAGGCCCACCTGCCACTACATTTGCCCAGTGTGTAGTTAGCGAGATAAAGCGTGCCTGCCTGTGCTTACTGGTCCACGTATCAGTGGTTATGTGGAACTTGCCACAGATGCCGAGGTAGCAGCAGAAGAGGAAGCAGGAGGAGCCCGAGACCTTTCTTGGATTTTGAGGTGCTTATTCCACTGCAGCTCGTGCTTTGCATGTAGATGCCTGGTCATGCAGGTTGTGATCAGGTTTAGAACATTTATGCCTTGCTTCAGGCTCTGATTGCACAGCGTGCAAACCACTCGTGTCTTGTCGTCAGCACATTGAAGAACTGCCACGCCAGGGAACTCCTTTGAGCTGCCTTTGGTGTGCTAGGTCCCTGGGTGCGGTGGGTAGTAGCAGGCGTACTGTCTAGGGGACGGTCGCTCCGCTTTTGCAACCTGCTTCCTCTTTTGCTGTGCTGGTGCCTCTGTGTGACCACCACCTCTTCCTCCAAAATGCACACGTCACTCGCATGACCTTCATTCCATGTGGGGTCTAGGACCTCATCATCCTCCACATCATCTTTCACCCACTCTTCACCACTGCCCTCCTTGTCAGTC
>BLSH010063931.1:1126582-1141055 GCA_018402905.1 Glandirana rugosa
AGTCCCGGACTTGAAGACGCGAGTTTTTCCGTTCATCTCCCGTTTCCTAATTAGGTGTCATAACAGACACGAAAAGATCGTCAACTACAATGACTAAATGGTACGGAACGAGACGTGACACAGAGACACAATTTTTTGTCCCACAAAATTTGAGATGGATGGGAGGAGTATGCCTGTGACTTCTAGTCTAGCAAGATTTGGTGATGTCACTATTGTGCTGCTTGCTGAATGCATTCTCAAAATCTTTGCTTTGTGAATATTCCTCCACCAGTCCTCAGAGCACTAGTAATCAGAGTAGCAACTCTGTTGTGAGAAAGGAAACTCCTGTTTCCACCAGGGTGCCTGCCACCACACAGAGACACAGTGCAGAGCAAGGCATGGTAAATCAGTAACATCAACTGCTAGAAAAGCACAGACAATACTGTGGATTAATCCTTTGCCCTCTACTTGCCTTTTTGAGCGCAGAAGTTCAGGCCCTGATTTTTTAAAATATATATTTTTTTAATTTCAGAGTCCTTTTTGGTATATGATAAAGCCAACTTTCTTCTGCTAATGCAGTTGAAAACTCTGCTTATTGAAAAACCACCTTCTGTGATGAATGCCATTTTTTAAATTCTTCAAATTTTCTTGCTTATGTAGCGCCCCCATAGTGTAGGTGCGTTTTTCTAGCAGGTGTTGGGCTAGGAAAAGTAAATTTAACCAGACCCGACTGTAATGTGCAGGCCTGGGTGTTTTGATCTGAGCTGGGAGGAGAGGCTCAGGGAGGATTGGGTGGACTAAACAGATGAGGTCACCAGAACTTTCCTCTCTGTAGCCAGACACATGGTGTTGGTCTCTGGGCAGAAAGCTGGGAGGTGCCATCTGGAGTGTTCTAAGGAGCCCTGACCAATCCCCAAGCAGGGCTGGCAGGAGGCAGGCCTTCTTAAATACTCAGGGTCAGCCCAATCTGGGTGGAGTAGTGTCGGATGGAAAGTCGGAGATGTAGCAGGATGCCACCCCCAGTCTGGGGAGGGTGACCTTGGGGCCTGGGAGTTTAGGTGCAGCCAGGGAGGAGAGAGATCCTTGGAGCAGCACAGGAGGAACAGGAGAACAGCGGAGGTGCTACACAGTGAGAGACTTTAAAGCGGAGTTCCACCCACCTGGATCCTGTCCCCTCGCAACTTCTACGACCACCCTCCTGCTCTGTCCTAAACTCTCTAACCCACATCTTCAACCTCTCCCTCTCTTCCGGTACCTTTCCCTCTCCATTCAAACATGCGCTGGTTACCACCATACTTAAAAAACCCTCACTGGACCCCACCTGTTTGAATAACTTAAGACCCATTTCCCTACTCCTGTTTGCCTCCAAGCTTCTTGAACGCCTCGTCTACAACCATTTGAGTTGCTACCTCACTGACAATAGCCTTCTTGATCCCCTACAATCTGGCTTCCGCCCACAACACTCAACTGAAACTGCCTTACTCAAACTCACCAACGACCTACATACTGCTAAAACCAATGGCCAGTACTCCATACTCATACTCTTAGACCTCTCTGCTGCCTTTGACACAGTTGACCACCCACTCCTCCTCAATAAACTCCACTCTCTTGGCCTACGTGACTCTGCCTTTCCTGGTTCTCCTCCTACCTATCTCAGCGCACCTTTAGTGTCACATACAACAACATCTCCTCCGCTCCTCTGTCTCTTTCTGTTGGGGTGCCCCAAGGCTCTGTCCTTGGGCCCCTCCTATTCTCCCTCTATACCTCTTCCCTGGGCCAGCTGATAACTTCCCATGGCTTCAACTACCACCTCTATGCTGATGACACCCAGATCTATCTCCCGACTCCTCAACTCTGCACCTCAATCTCCTCACGCATCACAAACTTACTGAATGACATATCGGTATGGATGTCACGCCACTTCCTCAAACTCAATCTTTCTTAAACTGAGCTTGTAATATTTCCTACCTCCTCGGTCCCCTCCTCATGACTTTACCATTAAGATCAATGGCACAACCATTGGTCCTTCCACACACACCAGGGTGCTGGGCGTAATCCTAGACTCCGACCTTTCTTTCAGACCCCATATCCAATCACTGGCTAAATCTTGCCGTCTCAACCTCCGCAACATATCAAAAATTCGCCCCTTCCTGACTGACGAAACCACAAAACAACTTATTCACTCCTTGGTTATTTCCCGCCTTGATTACTGCAACTCCCTCCTCACCAGCCTACCGTTACACAGGCTATCCCCCCTTCAGTCTATCATGAATGCTGCTGCCAGACTTGTACACCTTACTAACCGATCCACGTCTGCTGCCCTGCTCTGCCAATCCCTTCACTGGCTTCCCCTACCCCACCGTATAAAATTCAAAATACTAACCACAACATACAAGGCCATCCACCACACTGCCCCCAGCTACATCAGCAATCTCATCCGTAGATATCACCCCAATCATCCTCCTCTACTCCCAGGACCTCCTTCTCTCTAGCTCCCTTGTTACCTCCTCCCATGCTCGCCTACAGGATTTCTCCAGAGCCTCTCCCATCCTCTGGAACTCCCTGCCCCAGAATGTCCGGTCAGCCCCCACCCTGTCCGCCTTTAGGCGATCCTTGAAAACTCACTTATTCAGGGAAGCCTACCCCACCTCCACCTAAGACCCGTGCTTGAGCCAGCTCTATCAGATCATCCCCTGCAGCCATTACCTTTTGTACCACCTCCCCCTCCCTTCAGATTGTAAGCTCTACGAGCAGGGCCCTCCTATTCCTTCTGTATTGAACTGTATTGTAATTGTACTGTGTCCCTTCTTTATTGTATTCTATATAAATCCTGTATAATAATAATAATAATAATAATTTCCCAGGAGTCAGTGGGCTTCCCTGTACTGTAAAATCATGTTATATCCAGACAGGAAATGAAACGATTTAAAGCGGACCTAGATCGAGGAGTGCATGATGGTTACCCACCATGCACTTCTTTCAGGAAGAGATGCCAGGAGACTACGGATGGGCTTCAGCTGCCCTCACCTAATATGGAAAAGTTCAGCAGTGAGAGAAACGTAATTGTTAGTATAAAATACATGTAATTACTAGGCGGTTTGAAAGTAAGGAAACAAAAGGTTACATCTATTTAGTATTTCTGGGTAATAGTAAAATCTGGGTGGAACTCCGCTTTAAGGAACCCACCGGTGCGGTGAGTGACGGTCCCTGGGACTGAAGGAGAGAAAGTGCTGGAGCAGGCTGGGAGAGGAAAGTGGACATTCTGTGGGAGTCTTAGAGGTCAGTCAAGGGAAGGAGAGAGTCACTGAGGAAAGGAGAAGCTCTAGGGGACCTGCTGTCAGCGATGGGCTGGGTGTTGTAGTCCGTCAAAGGCCCGGTTAGCACAGAAGTACTTTTGCTGCACAATCAGGGGCCCGTGTGCCCTTTACCTGTAATGGGTGTTCCTGAGGTCCTGCCGGGACAGGGTAGGCCTCGCCACGTGCTAATCGCGGTGAAGAACAGAGTGTAGAGGCCTAATAAATTCCTTTTAGGCCAGAAACCAAGTACTGAGCTGGAGGGAGAAGGAGTAATAGTCTGCAGAGGGAGAGTCTGCACTGTCAGCGCACACCTACAGGTTTGTATGTGCCAACTTTGTACTATAATTCTACTGGGCATCCCACAGTAAAACCCTTATCCCCATCCAAGTTATTCCCCCCAATAAAACAACAAAAACAGGAGCCGGCCTGATCATTGTCTCCGGATGTGTGATATGGTGTGATTGAGGTCAGCTAGCAGGTGAACCACTACTTTCAGCCACTCTCAAGGGAGTACATGGCTACAGTTACATGTGGGGGGAGGTAGAGCTCTCAGATGCTAGCGATGGAAGTCTCATAGACTTCAGTGCCGTGGTTGCATCTCCATCTCCCGTTCCTCCTGACCATTCACAAAATGAAGCCTGATGCTGTGTGTTTTGTGAATGGCCAGGAGGAGAGGGAGAAGAACATGTGACCATAGCAGCGAAGTCTGTGAGGCCTGCAGCATTACCCTCCAAATGGCACAAAAGTATAGTGGGAGCTGGATTTACGAGATAGAATTCATCACAGAAGATACTGTAGCTTTTGTGTAAGCAGAGCTTTCAACAGCTTTTATAACAAGTAAGTTAATTGTGCCTGGAGTTGGTCGTTAATTTGCCTTTCTTATCTGTAGTCACAGGAGTGAACAATGGGGAAGCCCAGGAACCAGTTCCTTGTGTCTGACAAGTGAAAAGTATCGTCAAAAGCCCTCGTAGCACAAATACATGTTCAAGGAAATGTGGGAACCTGTTAAAAAGAGGTTTAAAAATAGACTGACTGTATAAATACACTTTTTCTCTGAAAACATGTTTACTTAAATGACACAAAGAAGTTAAGCCCTTACTGACATCAGCTAGTCTCTTGGGTTAATGGCATTTAATTTGAGCACAGCCTGACAGATCTTCCTTTTACAGTTAAGTGTTTCTGCACACGACTGTGAAAAGCACCCAACCTAAAATGTCACACATCAAAACCACAATGTAAATGACTTGTACAAGCTATTACATTTTTTCCAGAAACCTATAGATCATGAATTAACAGTATATAACTAGGTAAGCATGTAATGTAACTAAATACAACAACATGTTACGCCATATTAAATCATGACTTTATAAGGATTGCAAAACACAAATTAAACAGTTTTTTGTTTGAGAGGAAAGTTAGTTTAGGCATGAAGGGTGAAGAATTTTCACTACTTTATCAAGACATCTTTATCAAGATTGACAGAGATTTTCGACATTCAGTGGTACTAATGTTAATTGTCTGGAAATGTAGTGGTTGTGGATCTTTAGTCCACATACCAAAAAAGAGATTATGTGAATATGTGGAACCGTAAAAAAAAATATATTCCACACTTTTGATTGAAATCACTGATATGTAACACCCTTCTAGTATAGAGCTGGTTGCTAGGTAGAATCTAGTTTAGTTCTTCTGTAATCAGTGGAGCAGGGCTTCATTGCTTAGGGCTACTCAATGTTCCACAGACTGCTGTTCTGTTACTCCCCCTGTCTTCTAGAGGTTCCTAGAACTAAAGTGGGAGGGAGAGAAAAACAGGCAGCCTGAATATTTATGGGACTCCAACCAATCTCTGGGGAGGTGTGTTCAGAAGGTGGAGGGAGAGCCCATAAATGGCCTAAGGCCTGGGCAGCAGGGTACAGTGTTCCTGGGTTCAGTTCTGCAGGAGGAGACTCCTGTGAAAGGGCTCTGCCCCTGCGGGAGGAGTGCTAGTGAAGCTTTTGTGAATGCTCCGAGGTCCCAGCTAGGCATAGCTGGGGGGCCTATTCATAGATCCATTGTCTTGGGATTAAGCTGGGTTAGGAGGAAGCTCACTGGGGAGAGCCAGGAGGTAGTTGGTGGGAAGGAGTCCAGCTGTCCTGTGGTGGTGTGAGTCTACATCTCCCTTACTAGTAAGAGCCCCAATGCGGAGTAGAACTGACAGTGTGTAGCTTTTAAACTCCTGAAGGAGTACAAGTCACCAGTTCACCAGTGGCTCTTTAGGGGGTGCACTACAGATATAAATAGGGTTTGGTTAGACTCTGGTGGGAATAAGAAAGCATATGGGGATCAGTGTTGCCAACCTCCAGCTGCGTTTTTTACTGGCAAAACATAGAACATTTACTGGCGGAGCACATTTTTTACTGGCAACTTGAAAAATAATAGAACTCCTATTAGAAACGAAGACAATTGATATTTAAACACAACAGGGAAACACTGACAATACCCATATCAAGTAATTTGCCGGGTTTACACTTAAAAGTCAGCACAGCATGACAAATTATCAGACTCTGATATTTATAGACAGTTGTAAAAATCACTGATTTTTACAAACTGTCAGTAAATTTACTGACGGTTGGCAACCCTGATGGGCATGCATGTCTTCCCTTGTATGTGAAAAGCATTTGAGATTTTTATCCCTAGGTTTAGAGTCCTATTTTTCTGTTTGAATTAAGTTTAAATCACCTTTTGTTACTGTTTAGGTATAGATACAGGGGACAGGGTGTGCACGCCAGAGTAACAGTATATAGTTTTGGAGATTTGAGTAAGGGAAAGCAAAAGTATGTTAGTTTTTCTAGAGAAGAAAATCAACTTTCATTCATTATCTCCTGAAGCCAGTCAGTTTTTTAGAGGATCAAGGGCATCAGGAAATTTTGCAAAGAGGGACAAATGGGGCTACATGGGTACAAGAAGAGGCAAAGACAAGCACCCCTTAAGGGGGAGGGGTGGCTATTGTCATCTGAAATTAGGAGGATAGCGTTCTCGAGAGCAGATGATGATTCCTAGCATAAAATGAAAATCTACAACCTGTCATCATTTCTGTTGAATAAACATCATGTTAAGGTCCTTCAAAAGGCACTGACTTTTGCCCCCACCTCAGACTTCAATCTATTTGATTGGTTAAAAGATCCCTGATGACGTCACGTATGATGAAACCGGTAGGAACGCCCGCACTTTGACCACTCTGTTACCAACGTCTGGCTACTGCGCATGCGCGGCTGCAGCGCGGCCATTTTTGAATCTGGTGGATGTCGTTTTATGCTTTATCAAAGACGAATCGTTTGTAAGTGTTATTCTATTTATTATTAAACTTATGCAAACAGTATCACACTATTGGGACCTTTATTTCCTATATGTCTGGGTGAGCCGTCCACTTGAGCGATTTGGAGGTATCCACAGTGGGAACAAGAGTCGATAGTGTTTGCAGCGGCAGGAGGGGAGACTACCTGATTGCAGCAGCAGGAAGGGAGACCATCCATACTTGTAAACAAAGCGTGTTAGACCACTCTTATCAGGGGGTCGCATGCTCTCTGGTAAGAGTATATCGGCAGGGGTGTTGAGTGGCACCTGAGTGTTTTTGTTTCCTCCCTGACACGGATTGGGACTTTCTTCCTGTGTGATTTCATCCTAGAGCACCTATCATTCCCTGGATGTAGTGACTAATAGACTGTTGATTGATTGAACTAGCGCTGCACCTTTTTTCTATTGTGGTTAAAAGATCTGTATATACTAAAAAGCTGGCCTTGAAAAGGAATATGGTAAAACAGATAGAGGGAAATATGAATATAATGTAGATTGGCAACTTCAATCCTTACAGAAAGAAAATGAAACATATAACATTGAACTGAGAGTCCCTTTTACAAACCTGAAGGGTAAACATAAAACCACCCCTTTCTCCAGTTGCCCAAATATAGCTCTTTGTTAAATGTATTTATTCTCTAAATAGTACAGCACTGCCATACACTGCAAATCAATGATAATATTTAATGCGTTGCGCCCAGCCGTTTTTCACAAAGGCTTAGGGAGGTAATTGGCATCATGATATAAATAGACTGCAGTCCGGTTACCATAGCAGCCGCATAGACCAGCCATGATGCTATGAGGATACCCTTTTGGCCAGTGGAGGTCCTATATACTAATATTGATCATAAGATGGGCTTCAAAATCTGTGCTTTCTTCTTAAAGAAAATGGCATTCACTACTGTCAACATTGAATTTATTAATACCAGCTATCAGCAATGTAGAGGGACAGCAATGGGCACTTGCTGCACACCTGCCTTAGCTAATTTATTTTTAGGCTGGTGGGAAGAAAGTTTTGTATTTACTGATGATTTCAGTTAATTTACATCTGATGTATCCCCATGGGTCTGATTCATTAATTATATATTATAGTATGACAGGGCCCAGAGGAGAAATTTTGTGAATTTTAGACATGTACAACCCCCCCCCCCCCCCAGTTCGGTTTGCTCCAGAACTCTCGAACATCGCAAAAAAACAGACCCGAACCCCATTGAAGTCTACAGGACCCGAACTTGAAAAATCAAAAGTCCCCATTTTAAAGGCTTATATGCAAGTTATTGGCCATAAAAAAGGGTATGGGGGCCCGGCTACTGCCCTGGGGGACATGTACCAATGCAAGAAAAAAAACCTTTTAAAAAGATTGTTTTTAACCACTTGTAGACCAGCCGCCGTCGTTATATGGGGGCAGGTTGGCTCATTCCTGCAAATCGACTTAGCTGTATGGCGGTTGCGGGAACGTGTGGTGTGAGCACGTGCACACCACCGGAGGCATGCTCACTGGCTAGCAGGGGAGCTAATCAGTGGGTGGGGCGGACTCAATGTCTGCCAGCCACCCACAATCGCTCCTGAGACAAGGCAGAACGGGGATCTGTGAGTGTAAACAAACAGACCCCGTTCTGTCAAGGGAGTTGAGAGAGATTGTCTGTTCCCTGTGATTGAGAACAACAATCTATCTCCTCCTCGAGTCAGCCCAGCCCCTATACAGTTAGAAACACCTAGCAGGGAACACAGTAACCCCCTTGATCACCAGTAGTGTTAACCCCTTCCCTGCCAGTGACATTTATACAGTAATCAGGGGCTATTTATAGCTCTGATCACGGTATAAATGTCAGTGGTCCCAAAAAAGTGTCTGATCTGTCTGGCGCAATGTCACAGTCCCGCTAAAAATCACAGATCACCACCATTACTAGTAAAAAAAAAAAATTATAAAAATGTCATAAATCTATTCCCATAGTTTGTAGACGCTATAACTTTTGTGCAAACCAATCAATATATGCTTATTGCAATTTTTTTTTACCAAAAATATGTAGAAGAATACATATTGGCCTAAACTGAGGAAGAAATTCATTTTTTTTTTTTTACAATTTTTTACATATTTATTATAGCAAAAAGTAAAAACTATTGTTTTTTTTTTCAAAATTATCCCTCTTTTTTTATTTATAGCGCAAAAAAAAAAACGCAGAGATTATAAAATACCACCAAAAGAAAGCTCTGTTTGTGGGAAAAAAAAGGACACAAATTTTGTTTGGGTACCATGTTGCACAACCGAGCAATTGTCGGTTAAAGCAACGCAGTGCCGTACCACAAAAAATTCTCTGGTCAGGAAGTGGGAAAATGCTTCCGGGGCTGAAGTGGTTAAAGGAGCAGTGATTTTAATGATGCTTCAAGTGAAACAATAAAAATGAAAAAATCCTTTAAATATTGTGCCTGTGGGATCCCCTTAGTCTGCCTGCAAAATGGTGCATCTGTACCGTGTATAGAACCTACTGCAGCAAAACTAACATTTATAAAGAAAAAAATAGACAATGAAATTGAGTTTCCCTGCAAGCATTCTTTATTTTGTAAATGGGTTGGGTAGCCAGTCTGTATGACAAGGCCACAATTTAGTGCACTCGGAATGAGATTAGAGATTTTTTAGACAAATTCTGGTGTCTCTTTGGCAGAGTTTGGATGGAAATAAACCACAGTGAGCAAGCCTTATGGGAAGAAGCCAAATTATGGTTTCAAGATTAACAACATTTTCTTTAGATAAAGTCTGGTGTCTCTTTCGCAGACTTTGGATAGAAGTAACAGATGTGAAAAAAATTGGGCTTTGGGTGTTGGTGGTGCCTTCACACCATAACTCTATAGAGGTACTCTTGATGAAAGCAAAAATTGGCCTTGCTATAAAAAATTTACATTTGATGCCCTGTCAAACAATTGCCGAAAAAAATGGGCTTTGGGTGTTGTTGGAGCCTTCACCCCGTAACCTTCTAGACTGGGTACTCTTGATGAAAGCAAAAATTGTCCTTGCTGTAAAAATGTTTAATTTCACACCCCTGTCACAATTAGTACAAGGAGTGTGGCTACACCCTAGTCAATACCGCATCCCTATCAAACAGCATTATCTAAGGAAAGTAACAAATGTTGGGACTTTAAAGGTACTGATATATCCATTCAGAAAAATCCAATCAAATGAGATGTATAAAATTGATATACTTTTCCTCATGATCATTGTTAAAAATAGACATGTAACTGTTTATAACCACACCATATAGTCACTATGATGCACCTGGACTAATCCCCCTAAATCTTGTAACCCAGAGAATTGTAGGTTCCAGGGAAAGAAAGGTCCGTATACACAAGATGAGAGGGTGTTGTTTTGTGTCCAACCCAATGCGTTTCACCCTTTGGGCTTCCTAAGGGGTTATTTTTGGTGGATGCAGGCAGTGTGGGCCAACTGAAATGGTAAACAAACATTCAAATAGTATGTGGTTGTAACAAATCAAAAAAACACAAAAGAAACATAATCATTTACATGACAGTGTGTACACTTACATATTTAACATGGTTATATAGCAAAGGTACAGAAGCTGCTGCGAGAGAGAGGAGGCAAATCTGCATAGGACCCCCTATAAATGTACACATCTGGGACACGCTGCATGGGAAGAATCCGGCGTTCATGATAGGGGCCAGAGATGTCGCAGACCCAACCCAAAAGGGGTCACACAGGCAGGGACCGTTCCTAGGACTGAACAATATAGACACCAATTATATAATCTCCAAGGAGCCAACAAAACAGACTCTGCCCCCCCACCTCAAAGCACCTTGTCCCCATGTTGATGGGGATAAGAGCCTCTTCTCCACAAGCCTGGCCGATGCTTGTGGGGGTCTGCGGACAGGGGGGCTTATCGGAATCTGGAAGATCCCAGCCCCCCCCCCTATGTGAATAGGTATGGGGTACCCCTTCCCATTCACCAAAAAAGGAGTGTAGTGGTACAAAAAACAAGAGGCAGTTTTTGACAAGTCCTTTATTGTGTAAAATAGCTCCTTTCTTCTTTCTTCCTCCGGTCTTCCTCCATCTTCTCCTGCTCCGGTCCTTCTTCTGCTTCTGCATTCAGTTTTCTTGCTTCCTCTCTTTGTCTACAATCTTCATCTTCTTCTTCTTTCACTGCCGCCGTTCTCCCCGCTGCTGCAGCCCAGCCCTTGAGCGTCTTCCAGAATGGGTGGTCTTCACAATGACAGTCCTTTTATAAGAAGGGGTGGGGCCACTCGGTTATGTCACTGGATGGCCCCACACCTTCTTATAAAAGAAGTGTCATTATGAAGACCGCCCATTCTGGGAGACGCGCAGGGGCCGGGCTACAGCAGCGGGGAGAGCGGCGGCGGTGAAAGAAGAAGAAGGAAGAAGAAGATGGAGATTGAAGACAAAGAGAGGAAACAAGAAGACTAAAAGAAGAAGCAGAAGACCAGAAGAAGGACAGGCCAGGAGAAGATGGAGGAAGAAAGAAGAAAATAGCTATTTTACACAATAAAGGACTTGTCAAAAACTGCCTCTTGTTTTTTTTACCACTACACTCCTTTTTTGGTGAATGGGTAGGGGTACAAAGTACCCCATATGTATTCACATGTGGGGGTCGCGATCTGGGGGCCCCCTTATTACAAGGAGCTTCCAGATTTTGATAAGCCTCCTGCCAGCAGATCCCCACAACCACTGGCCAGGGTTGTGGGGATGAGGCCCTTCTCCCCATCAACATGGGGACAAGGTGCTTTGGGGGTGACCTCAAAGCATCCTCCCCATGTTGAGGGCATGTGGCCTGGTATGGTTTGGGGGAGCGCTCGCTCGTCCCCACCCCCTCCTGCCATGCCAGAGCTGCGTGCTCGGATAATGGTCTGGTTTGGATTTTGGGGGGGGACCCTGCACCATTTTTTTAAAAAAAATGGCGTGGGTTCCCCTTAAAATCCATACCAGACCTGAAGGGCCTGGTACAGACTTTGGGGGGACCCCTACACAATTTTTTTTTACATTTTGGCACGGGGTTCCCCTTAAAATCCATACCAGACCTGAAGGGCCTGGTGCGGACTTTGGGGGGACCCCTACGCAATTTTTTTTTTTTACATTTTGCCGTGGGGTTCCCCTTAAAATCCATATCAGACCTGAAGGGCCTGGTACGACTTTGGGGGAACCCCTACACAATTTTTTTTTACATTTTGGCACGGGGTTCCCCTTAAAATCCATACCAGACCTAAAGGGCCTGGTATGGACTTTGGGGGGACACCTACACAATTTTTTTTTTCATTTTGGGCGGGGTTCCCCTTAAAATACATACCAGACCTGAAGGGTCTGTTATGGACTATGGGGGGGGGGACCCTACGCAATTTCGTTTTTTTTTTAAATTGTGGTGCGGGCCCCACTGTTATTATTTTAAAAATTGTGATGACATGCCCCAGTCAAACAGGTGCTGAAAAATTGGGCCTTGAGGGTCGGCGGTACCAAAACACTGTAACCCCTTGCAGTTACTCTTGTTGGGCGCAGAAACGGGTCTGCTGTTGTAAATTAGTTTAACCACTTAAGGCCCGGAGCCCTTTTTTACACTTGTTGTTTACAAGTTAAAATCATTTTTTTTGTTAGAAAATTACTTCGAACCCCCAAACATTCTATATATTTTTTTCAAACACCCTAGAGAATAAAATGGCGATCGTTGCAATACTATTTGTTACATGGTATTTGCGCAGCGGTTTTTCAAGCACATTTTTTTCGGAAAAAAAATTGCTTTTTTTTTTAGTTAAAAAATAAAACAGTAAAGTTAGCCCAATTTTTTTGTATATTGTGAAAGAGGATGTTACGCTGAGTAAATAGATACCATACATGTTACGGTTGAAAATTGCGCACACTCGTGGAATGGCGACAAACTCCGGTATTTTAAACGGTTGCCAGGTTAGAGGTGCAGAGGAGGTATTTTGCTAGAATTATTGCTCACACTCTGGCGATCACGGCGCTATGTCACATGTGTGGTTTGAACACCGTTTTCATATGCGGACATGACTTACGTATGCGTTTACTTTGCTGCACGAGCTCGCGGGGACGGTGGTGCTTTAATTTTTTTTTTACATTATTTTATTTATTTATTTCTTTTTAACACTGTTTGTTTAACAAAAAAATATGATCACATTTATTGCTATCACAAGGAATGTAAACATCACTTGTGATAGTAATATATGGTGACAGGTACTCATTATGGAGGGATGGGGGGGTCTAAAAGACCCCCCATCCCTCCTTTGCACTTCACAGTATTCAGATCGGTAAAAATGGCGATTCTGAATACTGACATTTTTTTAAAACCGGCGTCGTTTGCCGCCGAGTAAACCGGAATTGACGTTGTGATGTCGCTTCCGGAAATGTATGAAAGAGCCAATTCCGGCTTCCACAGGGACTCCGCACAGTGGTCAGCCTACTCTAAAAAACGGTACCAGGGTATAGCCTGTAGCTGCAGGCTATACCCCAATACATCCACCTAAAGCTGCCGCAGTTTATAAACGGCGATTCATGTTAAGTGGTTAAAAATTGTGATGACAAGCGCCGGTCAAACAGGTGGTGAAAAATTGGGCCTTGGGTGTTGTCGGTGACAGAACACTGTAACCCCTTGCAGTTACTTTTGTTGGGCGCAGGAACGGGCCCTGCTGTTGTAAATTAGTTTAACCACTTATCGGGGTATAGTCTTCAGCTACAGGCTATATCCTGGTACCGTTTTTTTAGAGCAGGCGGCCGGCTATCCGTTGATAACAGCCAATCCGGCTCAGGAGCTGCTCTGTCATTATCCCAGCCCCCTCCTGACACCGTCCGCCGCACTTCTCCGGCCTCCCGTCCCACCGGGAGACCGGAGCTCCTATCCGACATGTCCGCCGGCTGTGTGGAGTCCCTGTGGAAGCCGGAATCGGCTTAGATCGGGACTCCTTTGTACATTTCTGGAAGCAACATTACAATTTTACTTCCGGTTTACTCGGCGGCTAATGGCGCCGGTTTTAAAAAATTACAGTATTCAGTATCGCCGTTTTTGGCGATCTGAATACTGTAAAGAGTGCCTGTCACCATATATTGCTATCACAAGGGATGTTTACATTCCTTGTGATAGCAATAAAAGTGATCTGATTTTTTTTTTTAAAGGAACAGTGTTAAAAGAAAAAAAAAATGAAATCACCACAGTCCCCGCGAGCTCGTGCAGCAAAGAAAATGCATACATAAGTCGCGTCCATATATGAAAACTGTGTTTAAACCACACATGTAAGGTATCGCTGAGATCGCCAGAGTGTGAGCAATAATTCTAGCAAAAGACCTCCTCTGCACCTCTAACCTGGCAACCGTTTAAAATACCGGAGTTTGTCGCAATTCCGCGAGTGTGCGCAATTTTCACCCATAACATGTAAGGTATCTATTTACTCAGCGTAACATCCTCTTTCACAATATACAAAAAAGTGGGCTAACTTTACCATGGCCTTATTTTTTAACGCAAAAAATGATTTTTTCCAAAAAAAAAGTAATTGAAATACCGCTGTGCAAATACTGTGTGAAAAAAAGTATTGCAGCGATTTCCATTTTATTCTCTAGGGTGTTTGAAAAAAAAATATATAATGTTTGGGGGTTCTAAGTAATTTTCTATACAATAAAAACTGATTTTAACTTGTAAACAAATGTAAAAAAGGGCTCTGGGAGTTAAGTGGTTAAAAACTGTATATATTTTAAGGCACCACGTCCAGTGTACTATATACCGTACGTACACCCCTGAATGCACTATAATGCACTGATATATAGTGTACACTCAATACGCTGTGTGTGTGTGCGTATGTATATATATATATATATAAATATATATATATATATATATATAAGA
>BLSH010063931.1:1144786-1155215 GCA_018402905.1 Glandirana rugosa
GGGGGGGGGGGCCTGTAGTGTGTGTCCGACGGGTCCTGGTGGTCCCTTCCTTTAGTCTCCGGCGGGTCCTGGTGGTCCCTCGGGGGTGATCTGGTGGTCCATTCCCGTAATAACACGTGACATCCCTACCGTGACACGGGTACATACTACGGACGGTCACGGTAGGGATTGTCACGAACAACGTGGACACGGGTGGTGATGGTGGATATTCACGGGTGGACACTGTGGATATTCACGGGTGGACACGGTGGATTTTCACGGTGGAAGTTACGGGTAGTCACGGGTCACGGTGAATAGTCACGGCGGATCCGGCACTGATGAGGCTACACTGACGGGCACTGATGAGGCAGTACAGATTGGCACTGATGACGTGGCACTGATAAGGTTGCACTGATGATGGGGCACATATACAGCACTGATGAGCGGCACTGACAAGCAAGACTGACGGGCACTGATATGTGGCACTGATGGACACTCCTAGGCGGCACTGATAAGTGGCACTGGGCACTGATGGGCATTGAAGGTGGCACTTTTAGGTGGCACAGGTGGGCACTTATAGGTGTCACAGGTGGGCACTTATAGGTGGTAGTGGTGGGCACAGGTGCAACAAGCACTGTTAGGGATGGCACTGGCAGGCATCATACATGGGCACAGTGCCATCCCTACAGTGCACAATAATGCCCTTACCTGGTGGTCTAGTGGGGGCTCCCTGGTGGTCCTGGGCGGCCTCTGATTTCCTTCCCTGGTGGTCCTGGGCAGCCTGTGTGTGATGTCCGGGGGGGGGGGGCTCCCAGATTGTCCTTATCCGGCTCCCTGGTGGTCCAGTGGGGTGATCCTGAGGGTGGTTGCGCTGATAAATGTTCAGCGCAGCCCCCCCGTCAGGAGAGCAGCCGATCGGCTCTCCGTTGCTCAGGTCTGCAGACCTGAGCAGAGGAAAAGCTGATCAACGGCTCTTCCTATTTACACTGTGATCAGCCGTGATTGGTCACGGCTGATCACATGGTAAAAGGCTTCGGATCGACCCACGGCACCACCGATCGCCGCGATCGCGGATTGTCCTGAGGACGTCAATAGACATCCAGTCAGGATAATGAACCCCCCGCCCGGACGTCATTTGTCTATACGCCGGGCGGGAAGTGGTTAATTTAGCTATCTAGCTAAACTGCCTGCAATCAGGAACCTAAGCTCTCTCTCTTGTTAGCCAACCGCCGCCAACACACTACATAGAGCCGCTGTACATGTGGCTTTATATAGTGTGGGGCTTGGATTGAGGCTGCTGTGCAGTGATTGGCTAAAACACCCTGCCTTTAGCCAATCAAAGCTCTCACAGCAGGCTGCCCGCTGATTGGCCAAAGCATGCAGGTCATGTGCATGCTTTGGCCAATCCGCTGGTGGCATTCCGCCGCCATTGGAATGCATTATGGGGAGTGTGAAGTTCCCGCGAACGCCCCATAAGGTTCGGAATGTCCCAAACAAACGAACACCCGATGTTTGAGTTGAACATGCGTTCGACTGGAACTGGGAGCTCATCCCTAGTCACTACACTCACACTGACTGAACAATCTCTAGATTCACACTATACTGATATTCCACACTGACAATAGAATCACAATAGTACACTATTGCACACTAACTGTCTAGTAGCACTGAACAGAGCCCTGTTCTATCTCTCTCCACTCCGATATCACACTAAAAATGGCCACTATTGAAAGAATACTTTTACAGTGTGGGGCAGGACTAAGAGCAATGAGCCATGATTGGATAGAGTCATCATTGCAGCTTCCAATCATGGCTCTGGCAGTGCTCTGAAACTTGATTGGGCAAAGCTTTCATTGCTTCAGCAAATCAGGGCTTTCAATGCACTGTGGGACGGCGTTGTTCAGTGGTCAGTGGACCACTGTGCAGTGGTCACTCAGCATTCCAAACAAACGGTCAGACGCCCCGATTATTCGGGTGTTCGGCGAACGTGCGAACAGCCAATATTTGGCCCAAACTCTTGCTCAGGTCGAACCATTCGCCTAGCCCTAGTACAGAGTTGGAATGGCCTTATGAACAAAGAAATAGCAACTCGGAACCTGCCATTGTGGTACAGCACATTCTGCAAATTCACAGAAGGGGGCAGAATCCACCAGATGGAAAGGCAGGAGTTGAAAGCCAGCAATTTGGACAAGCTGGAATTTAGACGCTGGGCATGTGGATGGCAGGGAGTGTACTTTTTTTTTCAATGCAGCAGCTGGGGCAGAGAAATGTGCCTGCTATATTCTACAGCTGGTGGTGTGCTGCAGGCAGACATGTTGCAAGGACCTGTGACACCCTTTGCTATACCATCATCCCTCCCAGTGGAGGCTGATGAGAGGTCATGCGATATAGCAGGGGTAGACATGAAAGGTGAGGAGTGAGGAGGAGAAGAACTGTGTCCCTTGTGTGTGGCTTTCAGGTGCCCTTGCCAACAGGCTAAGTGGTGGGAGGTTAAATGCCCTTTCAAGCATGTGGTAACCAAATGGCTTGCCATGCCTGATCTGCTTGCGGCAGAGATTGCAAATTTAAACAGTGCGATTGGCTGCATATGTGCTAAAAAAGGCCCACATAGCTGAGCTGTGGAAAGGGGACCGGGAGATAACAGCTCCGCAATCTGATGGAATAGGGTTGCTGCTCTCTACTCTTCCATGATGGCTGTATTGTTGGGTTTGTTTCTCCCCCTCACTTTCCTTCTCTGCTCTATTTGGCACCCAAGTCATGTCAGTGACCTCATCAGCATCATCCCCTCCATCCTCATCATCACTGGAGCCAACTTGGCAATACGCTACGGCTGGGGGAACATGACTGCCAATTTGTTGTTTATCAATGTTCTCCCCTCCCTGTAGGCTCATGTTACTCCCTTCTACCTCAAACCAACATCAGAATCAAGTAATATCTGTGCATCCTCATGAAGCAAGTGACTGACGCTGTGTTCAAATAATTCAGCTGACTCCTCCATGCATGCTAGAGCTATGGCAAAAGTAGCTGTGGACAAGGAGGCAGAATAAGCTGCTCTGGCAGCTGCGGTGGACTGTGCCCGAGTGTCAGCTTGGGTCATAGAGGATGAGGTGGATGAGGATGGTTTAGTAAGCCATTCCACCATCTCCTCTATATGCTGTGGCTTAATAGCATGGGCAACATCACTAAACAGAGAAAAATAGGCCCTGCCTGCGGACAGACCACGTCCACCTTTGCCTGTGCACACAGACACTACTAGTCCCCTCATAGTGGCATGGGAACGTCTGCCTCTCCTTGTTGGCCTCCCAGATGATGGGGGGGGGGGGGGGTTATTACCCAAATTTAATAGAATATGGGAAATGTGTGGTTGGATGCATTTTTTGAATGAAAAGTGGCAGCAAGCAACCAAAAAAAAAAAAAAATAGGGTATACAGCACTAAGGCTCCATACACACGGGCGTATTAAAAAAAAGCGTCAAAACGCTGCAGCTTTAGAATGCGCTGACCGTGGGTTCTATTTTCAGCTCACCAATGCCGACGCCATCTACAGCTCAAAAAACATTGGCATTTTTATGGGGCCATTGAATAACACGAAGAGCTGAAAAAAATGCTAAAAATTGTGGTGGTAAAAAACGTCCGTGTGTATGAGGCCTAAATGTTATGTAATGCTGTGTTAAACACTGCACTACACTAACACACTACACTAACACACTACACTGACACAGTGTACTCAAACACTATACTAATACCACACTAACACTCTACACTCAGAGTCACAATAAGTGAACACACTAACTCGCTAGTAGCAAACCTATGGGAAGGAACCTTGTTTAGTGTGGGGTGGGACTATGAGCACTGAGTCATGATTGGAGAAAGTCATCTTCACTTTGTCCGATCAGAGCTCTGACAGTGCTAATTGGCAAAACTAATTAGGGCCCTAGAATGCACTGTGAAGTGTATTGTGGGGTGCTTGACGGGTGAACATCCCGCCAAGTGCCTTGCAAATTCAGGTGTTTGCCAAATGGGTGAACAGGCGATGTTCGGTCCAAACTTTTGCTCGGCCCAAACCGTTCGTCCAACACTAGTGAATTTGTAGACATCCTAAATAATAACCAGATAAGGATGTATTTCTTCAGTGAGATTCAAAAAGAGAAATTTTACTTTTTTGTCTCTATCAATCAATAGGGGTGGTAATGATACTTTGCAAACAAAGATTTTTAGGAAACTCAATGCTACCAATACTTTTTTTCAATGAAACGGTCACCATACAACTGCATTATAAAAGTAGAATCCCGGTTGGGCAGTTTGCTTGAGTAAAATAAAACTGCTCAACAAAGACATTTTTTGAGGATGAATGCAACCTACTAAGGGATCGATTTAAGATAAGGATTGAGAAGGAAGAAATCCATACAACATTCTAAGGAGAGGGTATTAAAGAGCAACAAACAAAAACAACTATTGATGAATGCAAATGATGAGGCCAACAAAGAATTTATTAGAGTAATAAGAGACTACTTGGCACAATGAAGCAGTATTAATGGTATATTTTAGAAATATTGGCCAATCTTATCACATGATAGAGACGTCAAAGGGTTCTTGAAGGGTAAATAAAGGATATCTTACCACAGAGGGAGAAACCTGAGTGATCGACCAGTACACACAGTAGTCGTTTAGCAAAACAATTATACAGATAAGAGAAAAAAAGAGAAAAACAAGTTGGCTCCCAGGCATAGGTGTGCATAGCCTATTGCTTTAGGGTGTGCCCCCCAAAGCTACGGTGAAGGGTGGGTGTTGCCAAATTTTGATAGCAGCGGAATGGGCTTAAAGGGATGTGGTTAAAGTGAAACAAAAGCCTTCCTGTACCCATAAAATATGCTTTTGTCCTTACCTCCACCCAGTAGGGTGCATTCTCACTGATGCTGTATTGTTTACGTGGTTGTGCAGTGTACCTGCAGTGTGGGTTAGTTGCACTTTGCCATAGACTTCTATTATATCTTGCGGTTTTGCTGCGATTTCTGAAATAAAAAAAAAACATAAAAGGTAGTTTGGTGCACTTTCAGAAAGTGCATCAAAACCATGGGACATAATAGAAGTCTATGGCAAAGTGCAGCTAACCCACACGAAAACCACAGGAACACTGCGCTGCACAGAATTAGTCTGAAAGCCAAGCTGATCATTTATTATTGCTGACCTCTGAACTCTATGTTAATTAATAATGGACCCTGAACTCTGCCTCACGTGCTACTGACCTCTGAACTCTGGTTCACTTACTATTGCTCCCTGAACTCTGTTTCACTTACCACTGACCCCTGAACTCTACTCACTTACAACTGACCCCTGAATTCCACGTCACTTACTACTGACCCCTGAACCCTAGTTCACTTACTATTAAACTCTGAACTCTGCCTCACTTAATACTGACCCCTGAACTCTGCCCCATTTACTACTGAACTCTGCCTCACTTACTACTGACCCCTGAACTATGGTTCACTTACTACTGACCTCTGAAGGCAGCCTCACTTACTCCTGACCTCTGAAATTGACCTCACTACTGACCACCAAACTCTGCCTCACTTACTACTGGTCTCTGAACTCCACCCCACTTACTACTGACCCCTGAACTCTGGTTCACTTACTACTGACCTCTGAATTCTGCCTCACTTTACTACTGACCCCTGAACTCCACCTCACTTACTACTGACCTCTGAACTCCGCTCACTTCCTACTGACCCCTGAACTCTGGTTTACACATTAGTGATCCCTGAACTCTGGTTCACTTACTTCTGACCTCTGCATCACTTATTACTGAACCCTTAACCCCACCTCACTTACTACTGACCCTTAACCACTTCCTTACCAGGCCATAGACAAATGATGCTGACAGGAATACTCCCTCGATGCGGGCGCACGTCGTGTGATGTCTGCCACTTCTCGCTACTACTGCTGGCCCCCGGGAGCCTGCAGCGTGGCGATCAGGGATCGGTTGTGTCCCTCGGGACACAGCTCCTCCTCGATCAGGGTAAAGAGCCAATGAAATTTTCTCTATACCACGTGACTGACTGTGTCCAATCAGAGTTAGTCACTTTGTTGATCTGCGTGCAGCACGGCGCCCGACCAGGGTAAAGAGCCAATTAAATTGGCTCTTTACCACGTGACCGGATATGTCCAATCACACTCGGTCACAGAGTGTCAACAAACCGTGGTAACAAACTGTTAGCGCATTCTCCTCCTCACACACCGATCGTGTATGAGAAGGAGATTGCGGTAACAGCTTGTTACTGTTTACTGTGTACACCAAGCATACTGATTGCCCCCCCAGTAATAAAGAGGACCTGTCACCAGCCCATCAAAGTACCTGTCACAGCCCATCAAAGTACCCTAGCACCTGTCTCCTGCCCATCAGAGTACCTGAGTACCTGTCACCAGCCCATCAGAGTACCTGTCACCTGCCCAACTGAGTACCCAAGTACCTGTCACCAACCCATCAGAGTACCCGAGTATTTGTCACCAACCCATCAGAGTACCCGAGTACCTGTCACTAACCCATCAGAGTACCCGAGTACCTGTCACCAACCCAATCAGAGTACCCGAGTACCTGTCACTAACTCAATCAGAGTACCCGAATACCTGTCACCAGCCCATCTGAATACCTGACTTTCTTTCACCAGCCCATCTGGGTACCTGACTTTCTGTCACCAGCCCACCTGAGTACCCAAGTACCTGTCACCAGCCGATCTGAGTACCTGTCACCAGCCCATCAGAGTACCTGAGCACCCTTCACCAGCTCATCTGAGTACCCGAGTACCTGTCACCAATCCATCTGAGTACCCGAGTACCTGTCACCAACCCATCTGAGTACCCGAGTACCTGTCACCAACCCATTTGAGTACCCAAGTACCAGTCCCCAACCCATCTGAGTAGCTGAGTACCTGTCACCAACCCATCTGAGTACCCGAGTACCTGTCACCAACCCATCTAAGTACCCGAGTACCTGTCACCAGCCCATCAGAGTACCCGAGTACCTGTCACCAGCCCATCTGAGTACCTGTCACTAGCCCATCTGAGTACCCTAGCACCTGTCACTAGCCCATCTGAGTACCCAAGTACCTGTCACCAGCCCATTTGAGTACCTGTCATCAGCTCATCTGAGTACCCAAGTACCTGTCATCAGCCCATCTGAGTACCTGTCACCAGCCCATCTGAGTACCCGAGTACCTGTCACCTACCCATCAAAGTTCCCGAGTACCTGTCACCTGCCCATCAAAGTACCCGAGTACCTATTACCAGCCCATCTGAGTACCCGAGTACCTGCCACCAGCACATCAGAGTACCCAAGTACCTGTCACCAACCCATCTGAGTACCTGACTTTCTGTCACCAGCCCATCTGAGTACCTCAGTACCTGTCACCAGCCCATCAGAGTACCCAAGCACCTGTCGCCAGCCCATCTGAGTACCCGAGTACCTGTCACCAACACATCTGAGTACCAAAGTACCTATCACCAACCCATCAGAGTACCCGAGTACCTGTCACCAGCCCATCAGAGTACCCAAGTACCTGTCACCAACCCATCTGAGTACCTGCCTTTCTGTCACCAGCCCATATGAGCACCTAAGTACCTGTTGCCAGCCCATCTGAGTACCTGTCACCAACACATCTGAGTACCCAAGTACCTGTCACCAACCCATCTGAGTACCCGAGTACCTGTCACCAACTCATCCGAGTACCTGTCACCAACCCATCTGAGTACCCAAGTACCTCTCACCAGCCCATCAGAGTACCCAAGTACCTGTCACCAACCCATCTGAGTACCTGTCACCAGCCCATCAGAGTACCCGAGTACCTGTCACCAGCCCATCAGAGTACCCAAGTACCTGTCACCAACCCATCAGAGTACCCTAGTACCTGTCACCAGCCCATCTGATTACTCTAGTACCTGTCACTAGCCCATCTGAGTACCCAAGTACCTGTCACCAGCCCATCAGAGTACCCAAGTACCTGTCACCAGCCCATCTGAGTACCTGTCACCAGCCCATCTGAATACTCGAGTACCTGTCACCAGTCCATCTGAGTACCCGAGTACCTGTCACCAGCCCACCAGAATACCCGAGTACCTTTTACCAGTCCAGCAGAGTACCCTCTGCTTTCCAAAATGGGGTATTTTTGTGGGCAATTCCTCTGTCCTGGTGCTCCAGGACCTTCAAAAGTGTGATAGGTAGGAATGACATTAGATGTGTAATTTATGCTCCTAGACCGCCTAAAGGTACTACTTCAATGTTGGACCTCTCTATGTGGCCAGGCTGTGTAAAAAACTCTCAGACGTGTGGTATTGCCATACTTGGGACGAGTAGCAGAATGTATTTTGGGGGGTAATTTTTTCTATGTACATGCTATCCGTTAGAAAAATCTTATAAATTGACATCTTTGTTTTTCATTTTCTTTCCATGTTTTCCGAAGGCTTGTGGAAAAAAAATTAACTATTCAAAAGACTCATAATGCCTCAAAGAATATACGTTGGGGTGTTTTCTTTTCAAAATGGGTTCATTTTGTGGGTAATTCCATTGCCCTGGTGCTCCAGGGCCTTCAAAAGTGTAATAGGTTGTTAGGATATTTTATGTGTAATTTATGCTCCTAGAACGCCTGATGGTGCTCCTCACATGTTGGACCTCTCTATGTGGCCAGACTGTGTAAAAGTCTCACATATGTGGTATTGCTATACTTGGGACGAGTAGCAGAATGTAATTTTGGGTGTAATTTTTGTTATGTACATGCTATGTGTTAGAAATATCTTATAAATTGACCACTTTGTGTAAAAATAAAAAAGGTTTCATTTTCTTTCTGCGTTTTTCAAACACTTGTGGAAAAAATTGAACCTTTCAAAAGACCCATGATGCCTCATAGAATATACTTTGGGGTGTTTGCTTTACAAAATGGGGTCATTTTGTGGTTAATTCCATTGTCCTGGTGCTCCAGGGCCTTCAAAAGTGTAATAGGTCATCAGGAAATTAGATGTGAAATTTCTGCTCCTAGAACGCCTGACGGTGATCCCTGCATGTTCGGCCTCTGTATGTGGCCAGGGTGTGAAAAAGTCAAACACATGTGGTATCGCCATACTCGGGACGAGTAGCAGAATGTATTTTGGGTTGTAGTTGGAAGTATGCATATGCTGTGTGTGAGAAATAACTACTTGTTATGACAATTTTGTTTAAAAAAAAAAATATTTGCCTCAAGAAATGAGATAGGCCATCAGTACATCAGGTGTGATCAATTTTCAATGATTGGCACCATAGCTTGTAGACTCTACAACTTTCACAAAGACCAAATAATATACAAATATTTGGGTTATTTCTACCAAAGAGAGGTACCAGTATAGGTTTTGGCCATAAAACTTATGAACAAAAATTACTTATTTGCAAAATGATATCATAGAAACTAAAAAAAAGTGTTTTTTTTTTTTAAATTCACTCTTTTTTCACTTATGTCGCAAAAAATAAAAAACCCAGAGGTAATTAAATACCACCAAAAGAAAGCTCTATTTGTGTGAAAAAAATTATAAGAATGTTGTTTGGGTACAGTTTTGCATGACTGAGTAATTGGCATTCAAAGTGTCAGAGCACTGAAAGCTGAAAATTGGTCTAGGCAGGAAGGGGGTGTAAGTGTCCTGTATTGAAGTGGTTAAACTCTTCCTCACTTACTACTGACTTCTCAACTCTGCCTCACTTACTACTGACCTCTGAACTTCACATCCCTTACTACTGAACTTTAAGACACTTCTGAGCGCTGCGTCATTTACTACAGAGTACAGAGGTCAATAGTGACACAGAGTTCAGTAGTAAGTGACCCGTTCTCTCTTCTCCTTCTCCCTGGACTCTTCATAGTACTCAGGGTACTGCAGCTCCAGCTCTTCTCCCCCTTCTCCTATTTGCTGGTTCTGTAGGTGGAGCTAAATTACAGCTACTCATAGCCCCACCTACTGGACCTGGGAATAGGAGAAAGGGGAGGAGCTGGAGTTGCAGTATCCTGAGTAATGTAAGAAAAAAGGATGTGATCTGCCACCACCGCAATCCCTATTATACATATAAAAAAAAGGGGAAAAGAGAAAGTGGGACTTTAAATGAGGGATGTCAATGCAGACAGATATTGCATGGAATATATATGTATATTTTATTGAACAAATACAGGTACGTTTGAACAGTGCCCAGCTGATATCAACGGATGGGAAGCCCCAGACAATTTGTCTGCCCAGAGGCTGAGGTGGGGTACCCCAACCCAAACGGAAGGAGCCCAAAGGCAGGCCGGGTCGACATGACACACATCCCATGTGGAGAGAGTATGTAAACTGTAATAATCTACATGAATTGTGAAAAAATACAAAAAAGCGTATAAGGGTGTGAATGAAGCATAAGCTGGTAAAAACTAAGTACATGTGTATGACTGGGGGGGGGGGGGGGGGGC
>BLSH010063931.1:1155225-1169386 GCA_018402905.1 Glandirana rugosa
GATGGAAAGAGGGGGGGGAGAGTGGAAAGAGGGGAGGGGGAAAAGTGGAATAAGGGGAGGAGAATAGTGGAAAGAGGGGAGGGGGAAAGAGTGGAAAGGGGGGGAGAGTGGAAAGAGGGATGGGAGAGTGGAAAGGGCAGGAGAGTGGAAAGAGGGGGGGAGAGTGGAATGGGGGGGGAGAGTGGAAAGAGGGAATGGGGGAAGATAGTGGAGGTGGTGGATGATGTGTATGGTCTTAGGAAAGACCTCTCTGTAACTTACATGTGGAATACCGTGGATGAACTGTGTGTGATGCCTCTCCGATGGTAAACACATGTGGAATAATTTCATACCTAGTCATGATGTGCGTGGTGTTAACTGTACCATCATTTGTTTAATAAAGGAACATTCTGATTGTTAAAAAAAAAAAAAACACATGTGGAATGGTCTGCCAACCCGCCCTGGCTAATCAAGGGCGTGTCCCCCACCAATGTCATGTGCAGCGTCAGATAAAGTAAGGAACCGACAATGAAATCCACCCTTAGCAATACTTTCTCTTTTCCCCCTTTTTTTTTATCCTGAGTAATGCGAAAAGTCCAGGGGAGAACAGAGGTCATTCCTCTTTCTGTGTCTCCCCTACAGCTGCGCATTTCACAGGTAGCTATCGGGGAAACTGTTTGTTTGGGAGGGGGTGGGTACTGAAGGATGGCATGGAGAGTAGGGGGCAGGGCTATAATTTACTGAGATTGGTTTATAGACCCGCCCCCACTGCTGTGCCGGCTTTAGCACCCACCCCCTCCCAGTATAAAGCCAATCACAATCAATCATAGCTCTGCTTCCCTACTCCCTGTGCCACCCTTTAGTACGTGTTCCCTCCCCTACATAAGCAGACAATATTTCCTCTGTAGCTGCCTATGAGAAGCACAGCTGCAGGGGAGACACAGAGCGGTGTTTCTCTGTAGCTCAGTGCCCCCACATGAGGCACATTCTGCCACTGGGACTCAGCAGTTGGGAGGCATGCGCATGGGTTGATTAGGCTGTGCCTAGGCACACCCCATGTGCAAGCCTATGCCCAGAATCATTGGGTATCCTAGGGCCAGTAAAGGTGGAGTGAGCGCGTAGGATTGGTTCCCCTCAAATGTATCATGCAAAGCCTCATCAACGGTGCTGGCCCGTTAACTAGTGTAGCACTACCCCCGAACGAGCTGCTTCGTAATTTTATTCTCTGTTCTGAGCCTTGACTCTTAGAAAAATCTCAGCCCCTCTGACATACCTGGTTGAGTGAAAGTTACTGCAAGCACCTATAAGAACACGAGTATAGATACCTTTAACCTGTTTGTGAATCAGCACCAGGAAATAGACAAAAGACTGTTTAGTGGTAAATAGAGTTGATCAAACCTCTGGAAGTTCGGGTTCTGCTGGTTCGGCCGAACTTCGGGACAAAGTCGGGGTTCGGGTCCGGACTGGACCCGAACTTTGACACGGACCCCGAACCCCATTGAAATCAATGGGGACCCGAACTTTTAGGCACAAAAATGGTTGTAACAAAGTCCTGGAAAGTCCTAGAGGTCTGCAAAAGGAAGGAAACTGGGGGCAAGAGTAGGGCAATTGCCCTACAAAGAAATGGGGATAGGGAAATAACTTAAAATAATTTTTAACCAAAAATCACATAAAAAAATCAAAAATGGAGGTGGATGTGGAGTTGGAGGTTGAGGAGGCGGTGAAAGTGGCGGTGGAGAAGGAGGAGGAGGTAGCCAACACTGTTTTTTTTTATTTTTGGAATTTTTTGTTTGTTTTTTAAACCAGCAATATAGATGCACTTTTTAATTTTGTGCAAGAAACAATAATCTGTCCCTTTAAGCAACAGTAGGAACCTCTCCCCATACAACTAGGAGATGATTTTAGATTCTAAAATCATCTCCAAGTTGTACAGGGAAAGCCTCCAGCTGTTGCTTTAAGGGAAAGATCAGTGTTCTAAAATCATATTCAAATTGTGTGGGAAACCCCTATAGCAGCCGCAGGGAAGCCATATTAGTGTTTTAAAATCATCTTCAAATTGTGTGGAAAACCCTTACATCAGCCACAGAGAAGCCATATTAGTGTTTTAAAATCATCTTCAAATTGTGTGGAAAATCCTTATATCAGCCGCAGAAAAGCCATATTAGTGTTTTAAAATCATCTTCAAATTGTGTGGAAAATCCTTATATCAGCCGCAGAGAAGCCATATTAGTGTTTTAAAATCATCTTCAAATTGTGTGGAAAAGCCTTATATCAGCTGCAGAGAAGCCATATTAGTGTTTTAAAATAATTTTCAAATTGTGTGGAAAATCCTTATATCAGCAGCAGAGAAGCCATATTAGTGTTTTAAAATCATCTTCAAATTGTGTGGAAAATCCTTAAATTTTAAAATCAACATTAATATGGCTTCTCTGCGGCTGATATAAGGATTTTCCACACAATTTGAAGATGATTTTAAAACACTAATATGGCTTCTCTGCTGCTGATATAAGCAGCATCCTCTCCCTAAACTATCCTGAGAGCATATGACATGCAACACGGTGACTCCAGCCCCATATAGAGGCTGGGTCACATGGTGCACTGGCCAATCACAGCCATGCCATTAGTAGGCACGGCTGTGATGGCTTCTAAGGAAAACCAGTGAAACACTTGTTGATTGGCTGCCCTTGGCAGCTTTTTAACACGTGTAGTAAAATACCAGAACCCCGGACCCGAATCAGACTTTTTTTGAAAAGTCCAGGTTCGGGTCCGGGTCCCGGACACCCAAAAGTTCGGTACAGACCCGAACTTTACAGTTCGATTCGCTCAACTCTAGTGGTAAATGAACTCAATGTATTGGTACATGTTAGAATAAATGGTAGTTTGAGCATGAATAATCAGACACAGTCCACTGTGAACATGAACTAAGCGATTGTACAACCAAGCCTAACGTGGTGATGTGCTACGAGCGTATAACGAGGAAGTTCAAGTGCATATGATTTGTGAATTAGGAATGTAGGTTTCCCAGAACGGACACTTCTGGGCGTTCCTGACTTCTGAGCATGTCTGTTTTGCATGTACATCTTTGTTGGACCAACTTCTCTGTACACACGGTACAACAGTCGTACAATTGCTTGTAGCAAAGATCGATCCCAATATAACCGCTTGTGAAAGAGAGGTAGGTGAATTAGTAGATGGAAAGGTGAGGTAGGGAGCGGAATTAACCACCCCCACGGCTGGACTCCAGGGAGGAGGGCTCACTGAAGGGTGGGCTGCCCAGTGGCGTGGGTCAACCCGTGCCGTCTATATTATATATAGATACTGTATGGGCAGTAAGAGGGCTGCATAGGAGTAGAGCAGATTCCAAAAGGTATGGTCTCAATGTTGTAAGTATAGTCGACAGGTTAAACAAAATACCATGTGGAGACAAGCCCCTCCATCAAGTCGCCAAAATGGCGGGAGGAAGAGTAGGCAAATGCCTAGATGCACATGCAGGATCTATGCAGATGCAGCCCACTCTTTCCCAGCACCCCCATGCACTGTGTGTATGGGGCTTTAGAATAGATTTTTGTACCACTAGACCGGGATTAAGCCATTAATCAGCAAAGTCAGCAAAGAACAGTGCATATAAGCATTAACTGTTATATGTACTGTATAATATTCTTCTAACTAGTCTAGAATGCACTCTAATGGCTAGGATATGGTGCAATATCCCCTAAGAGGTGCCTCTTAGCATTAAAAATAGGTAAAGGTCTGTGTAGAAGCTGTAAACTGTAAGTCTTTAATCCGAACTCTGCTGCTGGCTAGCATTGGGGCCCAATTGTACCATCACTGCACATGAGAATAGTCCCAGCTGACCGGCAACAATAAGGCTACTAAATGGCTTCATGGTCAGTTCCTCCAGCAGCTGGTGGTAAATCCCCAAAGCAACAACCCACCAGTCCCAATGATATTGCAGCTCATCGTCTGGTCACATACAGCGATAAGTTCACTCTCTGCTCTGCACCCAGGTGACTCTGGCTGTTGGCACACATGGACTCATTACTCTGGATCCTGCTCAGGCCACTATTCTGCAACATTGATGGTGACTGTGCTGCCTAACTTTGTTGAAGTCTTCATGCTCAGCACTCCCTCCTCTTGCTAATATAGCTGTTAACCAATTCAGCACCACAGGGCAGCATCTACAGAGAGGAGCTACAGTCAGTGTTTCTCTCGCTCTCACTTTTAGCCAAGCATCTGGCTTCACTATAATGGAAGAAAAGAGTGAGTGTGGGAATGTGATATCCAGTAAAACCTGTGCCCGTGATGAAAAATATATATATATTAAAACCCAAATATATCTGTGTGAACTATGTAAAAAATGTGTGCAAAAAGGTACTGTGAAAAGGACTTCCAATATACCTTATTACAATAACTCCGTGGTGTAGTATGGTGTAACAAATAAATTTAAATCATAATAGAAATCCAGTTCAAAAGCCTTCTAGGTATTCATGCAGGGCATTGACCATCGGGTGGGGGTGAAGAAATAAATAGATGGGAGGTGAACAAACATGCACCTCCGCAGCACACCCCACTCACGTATCCTTCGTACCGAGGATGGTCCCCGGGTCAGCCCAACATAGTCAGGAAGGTCCACATAGAGCAAAGAAATCTGAAATGTGTAAGCAATGTTCCCTTCGGAAACTTCAAGATCCACCTGTCTGACTTCCTAGAGGCTCATCGCGAGCATAATAGTGAGTGCATGTTTTTTGGTTTCATCTCTGCCAACATTGCTTACACATTTGAGATTTCTTTGCTCTATGTGGACCTTCCTGACTACGTTAGGCTGACCCGGGGACCATCCTCGGTACGAAGGATACGTGAGTGGGGTGTGCTGCGGGGGTGCATGTTTGTTCACCTCCCATCTATTTATTTCTTTACCCCCACCCGATGGTCTATGCCCTGCATGAGTACCTAGAAGGCTTTTGAACTGGATTTCTATTATGATTTAAATTTATTTGTTACACCATACTACACCACGGAGTTATTGTAATAAGGTATATTGGAAGTCCTTTTCACAGTACCTTTTTGCACACATTTTTACATAGTTCACACTGATATATTTGGGTTTTAATATATATATATTTCTCTTCCGTTCACTGACAGACGCAGCATTCTTATGACACATGGGGTTATGCTCATCCTACTAGGAGTAGCCTAGGCAAAACAAACAAAAGTGTAGGTTGGCCCCTCCCAGGGGGGCATCCTCACCTTAGCATATAATCCCCCTGCTCTGTACAGCACATCAGTTTTTATTTGCCTAGTGCAAGGAGTAGACCTGGTTCCCTATGGGAGCAGCGGTCTCCTGAAGATTCATCTAAGGAAGACTGCTATCAAGAAGCTGGCTGGTCGTATAGAGGATATCTCGAATCCTAATCTTTCCCCAGTCCGGCCAACACTATGCGAACCCCCTTAGGGGGGCCCACCGCATAATGCCCGTTCCGTGCGGGCGGCCAGTGGCTAAAACCCACTAGAGCCCAGTGACTGGTTCACCTGTCCAGTGGCCTGGCCAGCAGCATGCCTTCTTGCGGGGAGGTAGGTCTGCTCCGGGTGGCTACCCGTTGCGCCCGTCGGATTGGTGAGTGAACCCATCTTCCGCCGTAGAGGCATGGAGAGTGGGCACCTGGGCAGCTCTGTGGTGGTCAGCTGGTGGGGGTCTGTTAGAGGCCTTCCCCCCACTCTCCCTCCCCCCTCAATCCCCCGCAGGCACCTTTGCACTAACTGTTCGAATTTGCACCGACCGTCCGGAGCAATGTGTTAGGTGGGTCGTCGCCATTGGATTTTGGAGCACCACTCGTTCGTGGCCGACCGCACGTGTGTAATGGCAGCATCCATTGTTTGAGAACCATGTGGTTTCCAGCCTGCTCTCTGGCGGCCTCCAGTGGTCGGTTGAGAGAACTGCAGTCCTTGTGCAGGAAGTCCTTAAAAACGGGGCATCCTCTGATGCTGCTTTTGGCCGCAAGGTATTACAAGCGGCAGTATAGGCGCGGTTAGCGCCGCCTGAGAGGGCGTTTTTCTGTTGGGTACAGTTGTTATGATTTTTCTACCCCCTCTTGATTGGCACAGCTTTGGGACGTCCCCATGTGTCATAAGAATGCTGCGTCTGTCAGTGAACGGAAGAGAAAAAGGGATTTTTTGTATAACTTACCGTAAAATCCTTTTCTCTGACAGACGCAGCACCCACCCCTCTGCGTTGGTTTTGTACGGCTTGTTACGAACTGATGTGCTGTACAGAGCAGGGGGATTATATGCTAAGGTGAGGACGGCCCCCTGGGAGGGGCCAACCTACACTTTTGTTTGTTTTGCCTAGGCTACTCCTAGTAGGATGAGCATAACCCCATGTGTCATAAGAATGCTGCGTCTGTCAGTGAACTCAGAGAAAAGGATTTTACGGTAAGTTATACAAAAAATCCCTTTTTTTCATCACGGGCACAGGTTTTACTGGATATCACATTCCTAGACAGCGCCACACTCACTCTTTTCTTCCATTATTGTACTTTGAACACCCACGGGTGCTCAAGTGGGGGCAGCAGCCTGATCCTCTCGGGATAAAAAAAAAAAACCCTTTTTTTTTTGTTTGTTTTTTTGTTGTTCGTTTCTGCAGTGAGAGCTCAGTGCGGGGGATCTGCAGCTATGTGACAGCTCTCTGCATGATGATGATTTCATGCAGAAAGCTCTCACAGATCGCCCCCCCACACAGTGCACCAAGCACACTGATACCCCTGTCCCCATACACATAAGTGTCCCCATAAAACAGTCCCCAAAACATCTGTGTGTCCCCAATCACATCTGTCACCATACACAAAACATCTGTCACAGTCCCCAAAACATCTGTATGTCCCCAAAACATCTGTCACAGTCCCCAAACATCTGTCTGTCCCTGTCACATCTGTCACCATACACAAAACATCTGTCACAGTCCCCAAAACATCTATATGTCCCCGTCACATCTGTCACCATACACAAAACATCTGTCACAGTCCCCAAAACATCTGTATGTCCCCGTCACATCTGTCACAGTCCCCAAAACATCTGTCTGCCGCCAACACCAAATAAACCCCAATTTGGGTTATTTTTAACAAAGAAATGTAGCAGTATCATTTTTGGTCAAAATTTATGAAGAGAAATTACTTATTTGCAAAATTTTATAACAGAAATGAAGAAAAATGCATTGTTTTTGAAAATTTTCAGTCTTTTTTAATTTATAGCGCAAAAAATAAAAAACCCAGTGGTGATTAAATACCACCAAAAGAAAGCTCTATTTGTGTGAAAAAATGATAAAAATTTCATACGGGTACAGTGCATAACCGCGCAATTGTCATTCAAACTGCAACAGCGCTGAAAGCTGAAAATTGATCCAGGAAGGAAGGGGGTTTAAGTGCCCAGTATTGAAGTGGTTAAATAACTTGTGACATCATCGACCCAGCATTCCCTGGCTGATGACGTTGCAAGGGTGGGGGGCACATCATCGGTGGCCCCACCCCTTGTTTATTTAAGAACTGTCACACAGCGGAGCTGTCAATGGCGGGAGCCTTCGTTGGGTGTGGACATGTTTTTTTTTGGGGAGTTGGCGGTGGCAACGTTCATACTGATTGAAGCTGGATTTACTTTGGGGGCCATTGTTTTTGTTTTTTTAATAAAGGAATTGTCAAAAACTGTCGTTGTGTTTTTATTTATTTTTTACACTTTTTTGGGGGGAATGAGTAGGGGTACTATGTATACCCCATACTCATTCACATGGGGGGGAGGCCGGTATCTGGGGGCTCCTTTGTTAATAAGGATATGGGTCTAGTATGGATTTTGGGGGGGACCCCACACTGTTTTTTCCCCTTTATTTTTCATTGCCAGCTGAGGAGTCATCATCGGTTGTTAAGGACTCAGCAGTCGACTTCCCAGTCTGCTCCTTAACAACCTATTCTGTGTGAAGCTATTCTTCACACAGAATTCAAATCGGTTGATAAATTTTCGACCCATTCGATTTCGAACAGTTCTGAAAATTTAGAACGAAACAAATAAACAAAACACATTTTTATATTAAATTTGTTGCTATTGTTACTCGGAAATTTGGATACATCCGAAACTCTGAATAACTAAAAATTCTTGTATTTTTGAAAATGCAATAAATAGTAAAAAAAAAAAAAGGTACAAATATATTTTAATAGAGTTATTTCACCACGCTATTATTTTTGTGCCCTTTCATTTATGCCGTATATATTTAACATTTTTATGTGTGTAATGTTATATATTTTATTAATGCTATTGTTATATATTTGTAGCCCTCCCTGCCTCGTTGAGGCATATTGGTATCTACAAAGACAGGGTTGGCTGACATTTCCCCTCAGGGTGTAGATCTCTTAGGTAACAATGGGAAATGGGCACCAGTCAACTTTAGGTGAAACAAAAAGGAATTTACAACTCACAAAACCATGGGAAAGAGGGTTAGGGTTAAGCCTCGTACACACGGGACGACGATCGCACGTACGACCGTGTTGAATCGTATGTTGCATAATGTAAATAGCATACTGACATGCACCCGGCGGTCGTACATACAACTTGCGGCCGGCCGAACGTGATGACGCGAACGAGCGTATAATGAGGAAGTAGCGTCACCTTTTGGGCTCCTTCATCTAATTTCATGTTAGTTGAAGTGGACTTGGCGCATGCGTGTTTAGCACAATACAACTTGTTGTACACAACTGCTCTACACACGATACAACGATCGTATGCGAGCTTGTTGACACGACCAAGTTTTCTAGTCTGCACATACAACTCCCACGAACGACCGTCGTATGTTCAACTGTTGAAAGCGCGGCCACAGACGATCGATTCTGCATACAACGGTCGTGAGTACGACGTGTTGAACACGATTGTCGTCCCGTGTGTACGAGCCATTACAGATGCTCCATGTCAAAGCAGAACATCACTTCACGTCACACCACAAGAGATGGGCCTTTACATCAAATCTTACACTCCCTTTATTAGAGTCCTTCTGTAGACAATGTGCTCAACAACCATCTTTCTTTAGGAGAGTCAATCAGCACCAACTTAGACTCCATCCTAATCCCAATCTTCTGCAGGAGAGTCAGCCATCCTCCATGGGTGGGACTCCATCCAGCTTCCAGACAGGGCCCACATCCATATACAGACACACTCCGGCCTTTTCAGGCAGACAGGCCTGAACAAGCAGTTCCAAAAAAAAGTTCCCTACAGCCTGAAGGGAGAGTTTGCAGCAGGTCACCCCCAATATTTATACCCTTTCCCGTGGTGCACCAGTGGTAAAGAAGCTACAAGTAGTTGGCTGGGAAAATATATGAATATTCATAACTCAAGCCCATTTGTGTGGTCTCACTCCAATGTTAGAGGTGACAGTGCCACCTACTGACAGAAAGAAGAACTGTGCTTAGGGGTGAACAAGACAGACTGTGAATTGGCATTGGCTGACTACAGCCGGGGAGTCTAAATTTAGTGAGACACTCCTGCTTACAGCAGGATCGCTGCTTATGTAGTAATGCTATTGACTTTCACATAGGGATACAATACAGCTATGTCTGCCAACCTATGGCATCTTTCATTGCAACAGAGACTTGCAGCACTGGTTAGTAAGCATCCAGTAGCTGCAACTGCATTGTGTCCGGAGCACTTTTCAGAATCTTGTCTCACAGTGACCCTTGAAAGCATATGGAGGCTTTAATGTACAGGGTGGGCCATTTATATGGATACACCTTAATAAAATGGGAATGGTTGTTGATATTAACTTCCTGTTTGTGGCACATTAGTATATGTGAGGGGGGGGGGGACTTTTCAAGATGGGTGGTGACCATGGTGGCCATTTTGAAGTCGGCCATTTTGAATCCAACTTTTGTTTTTTCAATAGGAAGTGGGTCATGTGACACATCAAACTTATTGGGAATTTCACAAGAAAAACAATGGTGTGTTTGGTTTTAACGGAACTTTATTCTTTCATGAGTTATTTACAAGTTTCTGACCACTTATAAAATGTGTTCAATGTGCTGCCCATTGTGTTGGATTTTCAATGCAACCCTCTTCTCCCACTCTTCACACACTGATAGCAACACAGCAGGAGAAATGCTAGCACAGGCTTCCAGTATCCGTAGTTTCAGGTGCTGCAAATCTCATATCTTCACAGCATAGACAATTGCCTTCAGATGACCCCAAAGATAAAAGTCTAAGGGGGTCAGATCGGGAGACCTTGGGGGCCATTCAACTGGCCCACGACGACCAATCCACTTTCCAGGAAACTGTTCATCTAGGAATGCTCGGACCTGACACCCATAATGTGGTGGTGCACCATCTTGCTGGAACTATGATGTCGGTGATAGGGAATTGTTGGCCATCAAGTCGGCTTTGGAGGAATGGCGGTACCTCCTGGAAGGAGCAGCTCACCCGGTATTGGTTTTTACTGACCATAAAAACCATAAAAAAACCATATGCTGTGAAGATACGAAATGTGCAGCACCTGAATCTACAGATACTGGAAGCCTGTGCTAGCATTTCTCCTGCGGTGTTGCTATCAGTGTGTGAAGAGTGGGAGAAGAGGGTTGCATTGACAATCCAACACAATGGGCAGCACATTGAACACATTTTATAAGTGGTCAGAAACTTGTAAATAACTCATGAAAGAATAAAGTTCAGTTAAAACCAAACACACCATTGTTTTTCTTGTGAAATTCCCAATAGGTTTGATGTGTCACATGACCCTCTTCCTATTGAAAAAACAAAAGTTGGATTCAAAATGGTCGACTTCAAAATGGCCGCCATAAAGTTTCCCCCCTCACATATACTAATGTGCCACAAACAGGAAGTTAATCTCACCAACCATTCCCATTTTATTAAGGTGTATCCATATAAATGGCCCACCCTGTATATCACTTCATGTCACGGCAGTTGGAGAAAGTCCATTAAAGAGACACCTTAACCATGCATGGAAAAGTGACAGTGTCTCTGCAAAGACTCCCTCTCCTTCCCCCAACTTACCCTGCCAGCACTATCCCACAATTCTTCCTCCGTTGCAGCTGGTCAAAGGGTGGAGCAGCATGTGACCTATTGTCTTGTAAAAGCACTTGGGCCTCTCAGCCAGTCATTAGACTGAGGGAGTAGTGTCATCGGCCCCTAGGATTGCCAACACCACTATTTTCAGTGCTGGCAGCGATGGAGGAAGGAGCAGCAAGAGAATGAAGGCAAGATGATTATAAGGGGGTCAGGATTCCCTTTGCATAGACACTGACACTGTGTACTTATGCGCAAGATGATGTCTCTTTAAGGATAGATGAGGGATGAGGAATGGATTGTATAATGAAAGCCGAATGTTTCAGAACTCCTGAGAAGAGCGCTCCCAGAAATGATGGCATATTAGTGGTTTAGATGTTGCAAGCTAGTGAGAGCGATATAGGGAAGGACAAGATGGGCAATTGCCTGGCAAACCTTCAGGCTGGTTTCACACTACTGCGAATTGGGTGCGGGTTCCCCGCATCCAGTTCACAATAGCAGAAGATTGGGACCAGTTTTCTATGGAGCCGGTTCACGCATCTCTGGATCGGCTCTGGTGCGAATTTTCACAGGGGTCCTGTGCATCTTTTGGTCTGTTTCAAGTCTGAATTCAGCGGAATATTCGGGCTGAAATCAGACCTGAAATGGTGAATGGGGACACACCAGACCCCTGCTGTGAGCTGGAGTGTGCTCCAGTGTGAACCCAGCCTCATTTTTAGCAGTGTGGAAAGCCACTCATTTTTCCAGATCCTCACAGAGGGACAAATGCTATTGATGTCAGTTGAATGTATAAGGTTAAAAGGGATCTTCACTGCATCTAAGCACCACAAACCAACACTACTATTTAATTCATTTTTAATATTCAAAACAAACTCCCCCATCCATCCAGGTCTCTATGCTTTATTTCTTTCTCGGATATCAGAGGACACAGAGCAGGCTATGTATTCTATACATACTGGGTTATACGCCACCTATAGGTGAATGGACACTGGTAATCAAATAAAAAACAAACAGGAAGTTCCCCCTCCTAAGTAACCCCTCCCACACTGGGAGCACTTCAGTTTTTTCGCCAGTGTCTTGAAGGTGGATGGTCACTTCTACAGCTCTGTGGAGCTTTTATGCTGGTTCCCACACAGGTTCTTTTAGAATTAGGGACGGACTTCATACCATATCCATTTCAAACGTCATTATGCTAAGATAAATGGTACCCGGACCTTGCTAAGAAGACACAAGAAACTGCAAGGTTTTGCCTGTAAGCGACCATATATGGCGCTGAATTGTGCGTGTAGGTAAACCTGGAACACTGAACCAAGGTATGCCTGCAGGGTGCTATACAGGTCCAAGGAAGTGGACCCTCAGAATGGGTACCCGGTCCTTGAAGGTCCTTGAGACAAAGCTCGCCGTGATGGGTAAAGGTTGGGCCTGCAGTCTCCTCCAGGCCCTGCGATGAGGAATGGTAAGTAATCCCTAATGGGGATAATGTTACTGAACCCAGCTGGCTTCCTGCAAGCATAGGAAAAAGTTTGTTTAAATTTCCCTCCTTTTGCCTGCACTTCTTTTTTCTCACCACCAGAGGACTCTGCCAGAAAGACAGTCATGCTTGGTCTTGCCTGCAGCTGCCACCAGGGGGAGCCTGCGCCAGTACTAATCTGTCTTTTCACTAGGTAAGTGAATGGACGATCGCAGGAAGTCAGGACAGGGCTGGAGAGCAGGCTAAAGATCCTCCTGGTGACACGTGAGTCAGGGGTGGGAGCTGAGTCAGACTGGGTTCGGGAAACGTGGGCAAAAGCAGTGCATGCACTAGCAGCCATGGCTTACAAGAAGCACAGGTGGGGACTGAAGCTGCCTGTAAAAGGCTAGCAGGCACAGGTGTGTTACCAAAGCCCTTGCTGAGGCTAGTCGGACCACTGTTGCCATTGCTTCCCCTGAGATACCAGAAGTGTCCGGGCTATCTGAGCCGCTGCGGCTGTCTGGTATGGTAGCTGATCCCTCATCTGTTTCCCCACAGTATGTTACTAAAGATGACCTATCGGCAACCTTACTGAGCTTAGAAACCAGGATTGCTTTAACCACACAGGATGAGAAGGGTGACAGGTCTCCTTCCCCTAACCCTCTGATTCTGCAGTGAGAATGGGTTGATGAGGGAGAGGAGGTAGCTACAGGGGATCTGGCCGATTCTTTTGCAGACACTTCTGCTTCAGAGAGTCCTGAGCCAGAAGAATCCCCAAGGACACTACTGGTGACCCCACAATAAGTACAAAACTATTCCACGCAAAGGAGCACACAAAGACACGTGGCCATTCATTAAAAATAGAGGAAAGGCGGTTTAACCTTAAAAAGCGTAGAGGTTTCTTTACGGTAAGAGTAATGAGGATGTGGAATTCTCTTCTGCAAGCAGTAGTCTCTGATGGGAGCATAGATGATTTCAAGAAACTATTAGATGAACACCTAAGGGAGCACAACATTGAGGGATATAAAATGTAATACTGACATTAAAAACACCCACATAGCTTGGACTTGATGGACTTGTGTCTTTTTACAACCTCGCTGACTATGTAACACTATGTAACACCTGCCCCACAATCTCAGAGGCTGCTGATCCAGGTACTTACACATAAGGTACGTGCAACATTCAGGTTACCTCCAGCAGAGAGTCCTTTGGATGTGTATTCCTCCCTTTGATCATTAAAATACCACAAGGTGTGCAGGGATTCACTTGCACCCTCTCCTTGAGAGGGTGATATATGTTGACTGGGTGCACCCGGACAGATTGTTTGTTCCTTCTAATATATCCTATGCAGGAAAGCTTCTTGGAAGAGGGGAGTACGTACCAGCTGTCCATGTAGCAGTCACATCGCTAAGTAAATCCCTGGCATGCCCTGTTGATAATGCCCAGGTGTTAAGGACCCTTCAGATAAAAAGCTGGAGTCCTTATTAAGGGCTTCTTTTTCCTTGGCTGGGCATCGGAACTTATTTGTCTACTGTTCTAAAGCCGCATAGGGGCCGCATTGAATCTGTTTTTTTCAAAGGACCAGTTTCTGCCTTGTCCATATATTTTCAGGACTTGTCTACAAGGGGTAACTCGGCTGTTACCTTCAATTATACTGTCTCTCTGTCCAGGGAATTCGAATTTGGTTTT
>BLSH010063931.1:1175290-1199774 GCA_018402905.1 Glandirana rugosa
ACATTATTGTTTGCCTTTTATGGTTCGGTGGACCGAGAGACCAGTCGTGACGACGAGTCCGAAACCGGAACCAGGAGAACTGTGACATTTGTTACAGGGACAAACCTTTTTTCCTCCTGTTCCGCACGGTCTGGATTCACGTCTTTTAACCTGGCGTCAAATAATTTTTGTATGTCCGACTTACCCATGAGTGTTCCGCGCGGTCTGTATTCACGTCATTTAATCTGGTGTCAATAAATCAATGTATCAATGCATCAGTCGCTCCAACCTTTTTCTGTGGTCAGGTAGTTCAGGTTGGATACACCCACAAAAATTACAGTCGTAATGTACTGGTGTCTTTTTCCAACCTCGCTGACTACGTAACTATGTAACTAAATAACTGTGGTCTAATTTACTGCACTTATGTCTGGCGCGCCTTGTGAGTACCCATTCAGCCTGTATGTTTTTAATAAACTGCGGTCCAATTTTCTGCACTTAGGTCTGGCACGCCTTGTCCTCCTTTTTTCCAAACAGGGACATTGTTTACAGTGTCAAGAGGACCAAGGCCAAAGCCTGAGCAGCAGTGCTGACCAGAGAGCCAGGTGGCTTGGTATTTTCCGTTTGTTATTACATTATTGCTGTGAAGTTGTGAAGTTGAAATCCCTGCGTGGGCAATCTTGGATGGACATTTTCTGTTTGTTTAATAAAAGTCGGCCAACAAGCCCTTAAACAGCATATCTGGCGTGCCTCAGCTCACTGGTAAGCTCTTCACTTGAGTCTAAAACCCCAACTTTACAGAATGTATAGCCAAAGCTTTTTTTAGGTTTAAATAGAGCATTGCAGGGATAAAACCATCAGGTTTAATTTATTTATTTAGTTATTTATTTTGGCTGTCTGTGTCCTCTTCATTTTCTGTCTTGGAAAGCCGGTGTTCCTGGCCCTTCCCTCCTGCCAAATGAAGTGCCCCCCAGAGCAAGCAGCTCAGGTAAGTATGAGGGGGGCAGCTTTTTACCTTCATGCATAGAATGTATGAAGGTGAAAAGCTTAGAGCCTACAGAACCACTATAATGTTACTTTAACAATGGTCAGCAGTACAAATGGAGAGGGTAATCTTCCCAGCAAGGACACAGACAGCAATAAAAACATGTAGCAAAAATGGAAATTGAAACGCTACTTGAAGTGGTGCTTCAATTTCCATTTTTATTAAATTATACTACAAGCCAAGGAGACCATGGAGATCATCATGGATGTAGAAACTGTCTTCCAAGAACCAGATCATTTATGTTAACATCAGTACTTTAAGATGGCCAGAGGTGGTTCTAGGCTTTGTGAGGCCTTTGGCAAAACTTAGACATGAGACCCCACTCACGCCCGTAATAGAAACAATAATTCAAGCGATAAAAATTAACTGTATAAACTGCATATATTAAGAGCCTTAAAATGCTGGTGTCAGTGTCCTCTATCTCAACGCTGGTGCCAGCGGGGGGAAAAGCTCATGGTGGAAGATAGCCACGAGAGAAGCCGATCATGAGCAGTACAATTGCAGAATGAAGAGCGCCTTGCCCACCATTGCTGAGGATCGACACTGGACTGAGCTGGGACCTCCTGACCACTGCAGCAGAGCTCTGGGTGGCTGGGGATGAGGGTGGGGTGGAGGGGGGTCAGGGGGACCCAGGCAGTCAATCACAGGTGGGCACACTGGGACACTGGCAGAGTACTGAGCAGACCTGACTGTTTAGGATCTCCATATAAGCAGGAGATGATCACTCTGAGATGTGTACACAGAGAGCTGATATACAGAGAATGGTGATGATTGCACCATGCTCTCCATCAGTAGTGTATCTAGAACCTAGAGGACCCCGGTGCAAGAAACCATGAAGAGCCCCGTGACCCCCGGCCAGGGCCCTTCCCTCCAAGCCCTGTGGTGAAACTCAAGGGCCCGGTCGCAAGTATGACCTGTGTGAGCCCTGTAGTTCCACCACTGGTATCAGTAGGTTTTTTTTTTCTTTTACAATTTTTTTTTTATTATGTTTTACAATTTTTTAGGAGCCTGGTTGAGGGGCTTTGGTGAGATATGAGGGGTCTAAACAGACCTTTTATGTTCCACCTTTGAGACAGAGAAGGAGACTGATGACACAGTCCTCAATCTCTATCTCTGCAACCTCAGCTGCACAGAATGGATGGACAGGAATACAGTAGCTCTGTACAGAACTTCCTGTCAATTCCTAAACTGAAGCACAGAAAACGCAGTTTACTATGCCACAGTTAATAAATGGACAGAGTCAGTGATTGGTACAGATCTACCAGCCCATTCCCCATTCTCCATCCTGACAGATCCCCTGCAGCAGCCAGCAGGAGAGGGGAACCCAGTAAGGGGGGGTCACACAGGGGCTGGAGAGCACATGGGGGACAGTGGAAGAAAGCTGGATAGGAGGAGCAGTGGAAGCGGCTGCATATAAAGGAATTGATCTCTACTTTGGATTTTACTGCCCCCTCCCTCAGGCTGGCACCCTAGAGTGGCTGACACCAGCCCTGCCAGCCAGCATGGTCTGGAAATGTGGTTCCTGTCCTTAGGGGAGATGGGGCCCTGGTGCCCAGGGAAGATGGGGTCCCTAGGTGAGATGAGGTCCCTGTCACAAGGCAAGATGGTGGGGGCCCTGTCCCCAGAGAAGAAGGGGTCCCTGTTGCCAAGGGAGATGATGGGGGCCCTGTCCCCCAAGTGAGAAGGGGTTCCCATCCCCAGGAAAGAAGAGGTCCCCATCCCAAGGGAAGATGGTGGAGGCCCTGTCCCCAGAGAAGAAGGAGGTCCTGGCTCCAGGGTAGATGATGGGGGGCCCTGTCCCCAGGGGAGATAACAAGGGGCCTTATCCCCAGGGGAGATGAAGTCCTCATCTCCAGGGAAGATGGTGGGGCCATATCCCCAGAGAAGAAGGGGTTCCTGTCACCAGGGGAGATGATGGGGGCCCTCTTCCCAGGGGAGATGATGGGGGCCCTGTCCCCAGAGGAGATGATGGAGGGCCTTGTCCCCAGAAGAGATGATGGGGCCCTGTCCCCAGGGGAGATGAAGGGGGGGCCCTGTCCCCAGGGGAGATGGTGGAGGGCCCTGTCCCCAGGAGAGATGATGGGGGCCCTGACCCCGGGGGAGGTGAGGTCCCCATCCTCAGGGAAGATGGTGGGGGCCCTGTCCCCAGAGAATTGAGGGTCCCTGTCACCAGGGGAGATGATGAGGGCCTTGCCATCATCTCTCCCGGGGACAGGGCCCCCTATCATCTCCCCTGGGGACAGGGCCCTCCATCATCTCCCCTGGGGACAGGGGAGATGATGGGGGGCCCTGTCCCCAGGAGAGATGATGGAGGGGGGCCCTGTCCCCAGGAAAGATGAGGTCCCCATCCCCAGGGAAGATGGTGGGGGCCCTGGGGAGGAGGGGTGGGGTATGGGATGTGGGGGTCATGGGGTCGTCTCACTCACCATAACCAAGCTGCAGGGCACTCATCCATGGTTACCTGGGCTCCCTGCAGCAGCAACACAGACAGGGCGATCAGCAGCAGCATATCTCCGAGGCGAGGGACATCTGTGTATGACGGGGGGAGGAGGTCGGCAGACAAGCCTGTAGTGTCCTCCGGCTCTCATAGGGCTGCTGCACATGTGTACTTAAACTCCTTTTGCTTGGGAGAAGTGTGCAGAGCACCTCCAGACAGTGGCATCCCTAGCTTTCATATTTAGGGGGGCACATGGGGGGACAGGGACAAAGTAGGGGGGTCAACTAGAAAACACAAAATATATATATATATATATATATATATATATTTATATATACAGTATCTCACAAGAGTACACCCCTCAAATTTTTATAAATAATGTATTATATCTTTTCATGTGACAACACTGAAGAAATGACACTGTGCTACAATGTAAAGTAGTGAGAGTAAAGCTTGTATAACAGTGTCAATTTGCTGTCCCCTCAAAATAACTCCACACACAGCCATTGATTTCTAAACCGCTGGAAACAAAATAGAGTGCACCCCTAAGGGAAAATGTCCAAATTGGAAAAATTAGCCATTTTTCCTCCCTGGTGTCATGTGACTCGTTAGTGTTACAAGGTCTCGGGTGTGAATAGGGAGCAGGTGTGTTAAATTTGGTGTTATCGCTCTCACTCTCTCATACTGGTCACTGGAAGTTAAACATGACACCTCATGGCAAAGAACTAAAGAAAAAATTATTGTTGCTCTACATAAAGATGGCCTAGGCTATAAGAAGATTGTCAAGACCCTGAAACTGAGCTGGAGCATGGTGGCCAAGACCATACAGCGGTTTAATAGGACAGGTTCCACTCAGAACAGGCCTCGTCATGGTCGACCAAAGCAGTTGAGTGCCCATGCTCTGTGTCATATCCAGAGGTTGTCTTTGGGAAATAGACGTATGAGTGCTGCCAGCATTCCTGCAGAGGTTGGAGGGGTGGGGTGTGAGCCTGTCAGTGCTCAGACCATACGCCGCACACTGCATCACATTGTTCTGCAAGGCTATCGTCCCAGAAGGAAGCCTCTAAAGATGATGCACAAGAAAGCCTGCAAACAGTTTGCTGAAAACAAGCAGACTAAGGATGCGGATTACTGGAACTATGTCACATGGTCTGATGAGACCAAGATAAACTAATTTGTTTCAGATGGTGTCAAGTGTGTGTGGCGGCAATCAGGTGAGGAGTACAAAGACAAGTGTGTCTTGCCTACAGTCAAGCATGGTGGTGGGAGTGTCCTGGTCTAGGGCTGCATAAATTCTGCAGGCACTGGGGAGCTACAGTTCATTGAGGGAACCATGAATCCCAACATGTACTGTGATATACTGAAGCAGAGCATGATTCCCTGCCTTCGGAGATGGGGCCGCAGGGCAGTATTCCAACATGATGACAACCCCAAACACACCTCCAAGAAGACCACTGCCTTGCTAAAGTAGCTGAGGGTAAAGGGGATGGACTGGCCAAGCATATCTCCAGACCAAAACTCTATTGGGCATCTGTGTGGCATCCTCAAATGGAAGGTGGAGGAGTGCAAGGTCTCAAACATCCACCAGCTCGGTGATGTCGTCATGGAGGAGTGGAAGAGGACTCCAGTGGCAACCTGAATCTCTGGTGAACTCCATGCCCAAGAGGGTTAAGGCACTGCTGGAAGATAATGGTGGCCACACAAAATATTGACACTTTGGACCCAATGTGGACATTTTCAGTTAGGGGTGCACTCACTTTTGTTGCCAGCGGTTTAGACATTAATGGCTGTGTGTTGAGTTATTTTGAGGGGACAGCAAATTTACACTGTTATACAAGCTGTACACTCACTACTTTACATTATAGCAAAGTTTAATTTCTTCAGTGTTGTCACATGAAAAGATATAATAAAGTATTTACAAAAATGTGAGGGGTTTACTCACTTTTGTGAGATACTGTATATATATATGGAGGACAGAGAGGGACACTAAGGACAGAGAGGGATACCAGGGGCAGAGAGGGATGCAGTATGACAAGGATGGAGAGGGAGGCCGGGGGGATATGGGGGACATTGGGGAGGGGAGAGGAGGAGGAAGACACCATGAGGGGGGACACCATGGGGGACACCGTCAGAGGTGGGGGAGGACACAGGGAGACACCATGGGAGGGTGGAGGACACAGGGCGCTACCATGGGGGGTGGAGGACACAGGGGGTCACCATGGGGGATGGAGAACACAGGGGGACACCGTGGGGGGAGGACACAGGGGGACACCCTGGGGGACACCATGGGGGATGAAGGACACAGGGGGACACCGTGGGGGATGGAGGATACAGGGGGACACCTTGGGGGGTGGAGGACATGGGGGGACACCATGGGGGGTGGAGGACGCAGGAGGTCACCATGGGGGTGGAGGACAAAGGGGGTCACCATGGGGGCAGGAGACCACAGGGGGACACCAGGGGGTGGAGGACCAGGAGTGTATCATGGGGCCTCCTGTGGTCCTGTTGGGGCCCGGGCCCCCTACATCTGTACTGGATGCTGCTGCCACTACCCCCCTCCCCAGACGATGCCGGCGCTCAGGGGCTGGTGTCACTCTCTAGATTCCACAGTAAAAAAAAATGTGCACAGCCTCACCCGAATCCCGATGCTTGCAATAACACCCACCGGCTCCTCTGCTCTTCTCGTCCGTCCCAGGTAATGTCATGTACAAGCACTGGGGGTGGACGGGAGGGAAAGAGAAGCCGGCGGGGAGTAGCATGCCGTGAGCAGTGTTATTGCACGCATCGGGATTCGGGTGAGGTTTTGCACATTTTTTTTACTGTGGAGTCTAGAAAGTGACACCAGTGCCAGAACGCCGGCATCGTGCGGGGGATGGCAGAGCGGCAGCACCTGTTACTGCAGCGTTTCAGGGCTGCAGAGAGTATCATGACAGTGCCCGAGGGGTAAGTCCACCCCTGAATGGGGGGGCACAGGATAATGTTGGGGGGTCATGGCCCCCTCTGGCCCCACCCTAGTGACGCCCCTGCCTCGGGAGCACTGCAAAAAGGAATGTATGCAGCCGATTTGGGGAGGGGGTGGAACTCTGGCTGGAGAGGACACTGAGCTGAGCGGTGCTGCATTAAGCAGGACTCATGAGTGAGGAACCCGGAGGAGCCAGCTGAGGACACGGACAGGGAATGCAAAACATAGCAGACATTGCGGTAGAGCAGGGAGCTCTGCTACAGAGGCGGCTCTTCAATTAGGCAAATTAGGTGGTCCGAGGCCCCTGTGAGTGCGAGGCCTTAGGTGACCGCCTAATTTGTCTAATTAGAGAGCCGCCTCTGAAGGTAGCAATACCAATGAGACCAATGGGTCCAGTGCTATTTTTCCACTTTCCTCAACAGCAATAAAATCCTGACAAATGTTCTAACTGATCCACACTCCTCCCAAAACAAAAAAAGGGCTACACTTTACTAGAGTAAGCAAAATCAGCCCCTTTAACAAAATTCCCAAAGCAAACCTTTAATTTGTGTTAGACACCCTTCAGCATTTATACTGGTACTTCCAGGTATGACATGCCACTAGACTTCCTTTGGTACAGTGCTCAGTGCTAGAGTAGTCATTTGCCAGGCCCCATTTCGGTGCTTTAGGGGTTAACAAAGAAGTGTATTGACAATTCAAGTTATTATCAACAATTGCTAATTCCTTTGTGGTAGGAACGGTTTGCATTGGAGCTGCAAATGAGTGAAGGTAAAGATTTGTATAAGCAACAGAGGGTATCTACCCATCTCAAAATAGGGACAGTTTTACAATATAAATGTCTGAACTCCCAAAGATATTTCATTCAGTTTAGGAAGCATACATGAATTTGTTACTTGCTGTGTTCCATACATATACTGTATAGGTCGCATTTTTTCTGCAGAATGTACACTTCAACAAGGTAACTCACCACCCAATGTAAGGATCAAAGAAGCTTATCAATCCACAGACAGCATGAAGGATGAAACACGTTTTTCAAGCTTCATTCAAGGCTCCATGCACACAGGACGTTAAAAAAAACGTCCAAAAAATGTCAGTAGCTTATCACTGATTTTTTCAGCTGTTACCAGCGTTATATTACCGGCGTTTTTGCGCGTTTTTAAAGGGCCAGCGTTTTTTTTTTCCCCTCAATTGATCTAAAACGTCCAAAAACGTTGGGGATCAACGTTTTGCACGTTTTTACAGCTGACAAACGTCTCTCAGAACCCACTGGTCTTGGGTTTTTTTTACAGCTCAAAAACGTCACTGCTAAAAACAGTTGATGGACACAGGCAGCCTATGTGTGCATGAACGCATAGGATAACATGATGGAGCGTTCATTGACTGTAGAAAAAAATGTCTGCAGCTAAAAAAAACAGCTGTAAAACAGTCAAAAAACGTCCAGTGTGCATGAGGCCTCAAAGTAGTGTAAAAATGCAAAAAATGTTTGTTTCAGGTAAGTGTTTATCCTTTTTCCAGGCACACTGTAATATAAAAAACTGTTAAGTCATTCTGTCTTTATTCTATATACGGAATAATTGATTTATGACTGCTTTTAGCAAACTTCCTGATTTTGTGCTCTAAAAACAGTAAGCAGAAGTGTTATTCAAAAACAATTCTTTGTTGCGAGGCATTAATGGGCTATGATTTTGATGGTATACAGGTGACTGAGCAAACCTTACTGGTTCCCATAGATGGCAGTTCTGCCGCTTGATTGTTTTTACAGGTGGCGGGAAGGGGCGCCAGGCCCTCCCACCGCTGCCCTCCAGTGCTTCTACTGGCTCACCCGTGCGATCGGCGTACTGGATAAGGAAACCTCTGGTGCCAGAAGTTAGCCATAGAGAATACCGAGGGCCAGATGGTCCCCGTCAGTCTCTATGACTCTTGGAGGCCCGGGTGTGACATTATGATGGCAGTTGTAAACACTGCCGTGTACTCGGCTGGAGATCGTTTATTTTTTTTTTATCTCGGTCCTTCTTGCCTAGAAGAAGAATGTGGAGTATTATAGACACCACATCTCTCCATAAAGAGGACCTGCCATGCCCTATTCCTATTACAAATGATGTTTACATTCCTTGTAATATGAATAAAAGTGATAAAAAAATAAAGGGAAAATGTAAAAATAAAAAAATTAAAATAAACAAAAAAAAATTAAAGCGCGGGTGTCATGACTCCTGGGGTCTGGTGACAGGTGTGCACCACTGGCGTGCGGACCGCACCAAGGGTTGTGTAGCGCACCACTAAAGTTGTGGACCTATGGCTGACTGCTGCTAATGAGTTCCGTCTGATACAGGAAGAGGGCCTCCTGAAGCACAGATACTGAAACACAGGAAGCTAGTGCATCGGCTTCCCCAGGGTGCGGAGTCTAAGAGCCAGTGGGTGTTCACTAGTGCCTCTAGTGGTGAGGATGGATTTGGCTGCAACTGGATCCAGGTTGCAGCCCTCGGGGTCCCCTAGCTCATGCTCGGCTGGCTACAGGTGCAAGAGAGGAAGCAGCAGCACAGGAAAAACAAAGAATAGTCAGAGGAACTGCAAAGAGTCAAGGCTACAAGCAGACAGGAGAAACAGAGAACAAGCCGAAGAACGAGGTATCAGACAGGCAGGGATAGTCAGACAAGCCAAAGATTGGTACACGGAATAAGATTCAAAGCAAACGAAAGGAACAACCACACACAAGCAAACACGGACAAATGTTTATCAGCAATGCAGGCCTGCACTGTCAGGTGTTATATCCTGTTCCCAATTAAGGCCTTGGGTGGAGACCAGCTGAGGAGGGCCTACTAAAGCACACAGGTGAGGGAGGCCCGGCTTTTAACTGGACACATGCAGCAAAGGTAGGCAACAGACAAGACATGAATGTTTGCTGTGGTTTCATGACAGAATGTTTACTGTGGTTTCATGACAGCGGACCCCCGTCCCACGCAGAAGTGAATGCATACGTAGGTTGCGTCCGCATATGTAAACGACGCTCAAACCACAAATATGAGGTATTGCGTTGAATGTTAGAGCAATAATTCTAGCCCAAGACCTCCTCTGTAACTTTAAACTGGTAACCTGTAAAATTTTAGCATTGCTTAGCTAGATTTTTAAGTACCGAATTTTGGCGCCATTCCACGAGTGTGTGCAATATTAAAGTATAACGTGAGGTATCTATTTACTCAGCCTAACATCATCTGTCACGTTATACAAAAAAATGGGCTAACTTTATTGTTTTGTTTTGTTTTTTTTTTTATTAATGAAAGTGCTTTATTTTCCAAAAAAGAAAATTGCATTTAAAAAATTGCTGCGCAAATACCGTGTGACAAAAAAAGTTGCAATGACCACCATTTTATTCCATAGAGTCTCTCCTAAAAAAATATAAGCATAATGTTTGGGGTCCTGAGTAATTTTCTAGCAAGAAATTTATGATTTTTACATGTAGGAGAGGAATGCTGGAATTCACACGGTATGGAAGTGTTTTTTAAACTGTTTCATATTACCTAACGCATTTGTGTTTGATAGAATGAACTACATCTAGGTTTAGGGCTTGGCGATGGGGTCTACATGTGCCCCATCATACATGAACCTGCACCTGGAAGGGTGTGAAGGATGGCTTTTTGCATTGGATGGGATATCAATGTACCTGTGCCACACTGTGGTGTGGCACAGGTACATTGCTGACATGCTGGTTCTTTGGAATAGCTTGACAACTGTTTTACAGAAATTTTTGGGACATTTAAGGGATAATTAATTTAGTCTTGAATCTACAATGACATAAAATAATGAATTGATAACCTTTCTGGATGTTGTGAATTTTAAGGACAAAGACAATGTCCTAGGGTCAAAGCTTTTGAAAAAGCCTATGGCAGGCAATAGAATACTTCATGCAGTAAGCTCTCATCCATCCCATCAGATTCATGGGATTGCGATAGGCCAATATTTACATATTAAACATAATTATCTCAACAATCTTGATTTTGAATCTGAGGCAAGGAATTTTCAGATTACCTTTTGTAAGGCTACATAGTAAAAAATAGGGGAAAAGCACACGCCAAAAGTAGTCTATGCGATCTGTTCATTGTTCATGGCCTTTTAGATGTGGTTCTATTGTCAATGTTTGGATATAAATAAACCAGTTACCCCACTGGATGGAAGGATACATTTTATGAAACATTTTCTAAACTGCAATACTATGCGAGTGATTGACATCCTTAAATAAAATTGTAGATCTTTTTATATTGGGCAAGCCATAAGACCACTATGGAAACATACAATACATTAGCAGCACTATACAAAATTGGACTTTAAGTATGCCTTAAGAGAGCCAACACACATAAACTGGTATAAAAATATCAAATTTCAATTATAAACAGGTATATATATATATATTTTTTTCACATAATGGCAGTAATCAGATTGTGTTAAATATAAAAATACATAACTTGGAATTAATATATTATTTTGTACGAGCTAGGGTCTACGCGTTTCATGGGGCCACCCGCTTCTTCAGGACTCTAGGACTTATGTGATATCTAACACTAAAGATAGACAAAAAAGTACAGAAGAAATTAAGAAAAAACAAGATCATAATCATCGTACAACAATCCTATTCGAACACCCGCATAAAACAGGAAAAATTACATACATGCGCATATTTAATCATAGTGTAGAATAATACAGGCAGATCAGGAGAGAAAAAAAAATATATAAATAAAAAATGATTATATATAGAGTTATATATATATATATATATATATATATATATTTTTTTGTTGACTAAAATTGTATATATATTTTATATATTTTTTTAAATATGAATTGATTTATTACATATTTCACTTTATATGTGGTTCACATGCACTGCTGTGAAATATTTGGTTTTTTTCACCATCTTTTGTTTATTATGTAAGATGCCTTTTTGCAAAAATGAGATGCCACTATTTAATTCCAGGTAGGTAAGATATACAGCTTACCTGTAAAGCCTCGTACACACGGTCGTACAACAACGGCCGTACAACAGCTTTTGTACGATCATCCGACCGTTAGTACGCACGATTAGAACAGCCGACATGTGACAGTTGTACAACAGAAGTTGGATGAGCAGACTAGAAAACTTTTGTTGTACAACAAGGCGTCGTACGACTGTTGTACCATGTGTACAGAGAGGTTGGGCCAACAAAGCTGTACGTGCAAAACACGCATGCTCAGAAGTCAGGAACGTCCGAAAGTCTCAGTTTGTGTAAACCTACGTTCCTACTTCACAAATCACATGCACTTGAACTTCCTCTTTATATGCTCCTAGCATGTCACCACGTTAGGCTTGGTCATATGATCGCTTAGTGCACGTCAGTATGCGAGACACAACAGCCAACATACGATTTTGGACGCCCGGTTGTACGACCGTTGCACCGTGTGTACAAGGCTTAAGGTGTATAAGGACAGCCAACTTAGTAGATTAAAGATCAAGTGCTGTCGTTGAAAAAATGGGTATCCGCTAAGTCCACAAGGAGGATGCGTCTAGCAGCCCATGGGACAGTGAACCAACTCCGCACACATATAAACGAGCTTTAATGTATATAAATGCAAGAATTCAAAGATGAGTGATCCTATCAAGTTAAATGGATTCCACGCTGGCGTCCATATGTATATCCCAGGAGAGAGAAAAAGAGAAGGGAATTATCTTAATCTTACCCAATGGATGTCAATATCTTGAAAAATTCACAGAGACCAGGGGAGATTTTTAGAAGGGGCTTGTCCAAAAATGCAGATGGAAGCCGCATCAGTAGCAATATGTGTATAGAAAATACACCGAAGTTGGACCTCCTCTAAGGGGGAACAGTGATAAAAAATATTTGAACAGCCCACGCACACCCACAACACCCACACCTTATGCAGCAGCCACACTACACACTATGGAAACATATTTACATTCATGTATATGCCATACCAAATGGGTCTCTAGAAACCCCTGTTGGGAAATTATTTGCTAAAGAACATTCAGTAGCTATGAAACTGTCTGATGATTTACTTATACTCACATGATAATTATTGAATATGTTGTATCCCAAATGACCTAAAAGATGATGAATTTATATTTGAAAATTACTGACACATTCGTCCCTCCATTTCCCACAACTGCGAGAGTTCCTGGAGGCGTGCTTAGGCGGAAAGACTGTATGAGTTTCAATACCTTCTCCCTACCATCTATAGCTCCATGTTAACCCTTCAAATACTCACATAGAGGCTCCATGCGTACTTAAGAATTGTATCTAACGATCCTAATTGTCATTCGTATCGCTGACCTGAAGAAAGCAACCGTAGAATCATAAAAATAATTATAAACCTATAAGTGCATGAATATAAGCCAAAAAATAAAAAAGTCTCAATGAAGAACCAGAAAATGTTAAAGTAATCTTCTCTGTATATGATAGAAGAAAAAGTGGAATGTGAATCCCAAAAGGCCTCAAAGCTTCTCAACACTAGGACCACCATGAAAACCACCACAGTGTATGAAAAGTGGGGGCTTACCAAATTGAAATGATCCTCACTAAGGAAAGGTCAGACAGTGCTTGTTTAATGCCCCACAGAATTTCCAACCTCCAGCATGTGTTCCGGCACTACATGTTTCATCACAAAGATGAATATTACACGTATTTTTGTTAGTATATGTAATATTTTTATTGCCATATATTCATGCACTTATATGTTTATAGTAATTTTTATGGTCATGATCTTTCTGCATTATAGACAGTATATTATATATACATTGTTGATCATTTGCACATAGTGTTTTATATGATTTTTTTAATCGCTGCACTGCTGTTTTTGAATTTATGTATACCATGTATGAGGGTATCGTGCTAGCTGCTTTCAATTATTATACTTTTGGGCTCTTAGCACATTTTTTTCTTTGCTTAACCATAGAACCATACATTAGATAACCTAAGCTATTAACATATCTCATATATTCCAGTTATATTTTTTATTCATGCATCACTGATTAAACAGTTAAGGTCGAACTCTTCATTAAGATCCCTCAGAGTAAGAACCTCATCAGGACTCCTACTGATGAAGTCCACACCCCTGGATGTAACGAGTATGGGGGCAGAACCTACTGGTAATGCAGGGGTCATAACATTAAGGTGAGAGGCTAGGGAGTGCACTGGTGTTGGGTGGCACTATTATCTGTTGGAAGTTTCACATGGAGGAATAATATGCACTATTGTGTGAACTTTATGAGAATAAGTGACAAGAAGGCTGATCACATATGGACACTTTTTTGATTGATATATACATTTTTATATTTCTGTGCACTGATTGCATATTTATTTATGATTAGATTAGAATTGTGCTGCACTATCAATTAGAGTTATAATATTTATATTCACACCGTTTGTTTATCTTTACTTGCATTGTCTAAATCTGGCTTTTTAGGATGAGAGTCAATGGACAGCTAAAATCTGTAAGTTGTTGTTCTGTGAAATGCCTGAAATCAGATACTGTCTCCCTCTACATACTGAGGATGTTGCCCCCACCCCACCCCTTCATATGTCCTGGGCACACATGTCCTTCCTCAGTGCACTGGACTTCCATGGCAGGTGTGAGGATGGAAGGCAGTGGGAGATCAGCACACATTCATTTGCTGATCTCCCCAGGTTAGCATGAACCTAGAAGTGCTTAGCTATGTGTAGGGATGGGCTGAACACCCCACTGTGCGGTTTGCAGCAGAACTTCCGAACATGGGAGATGTTCTAACCCGAACAGCGAACCTCCATTGAAGTCTATGGAAGTTGAACAGGCAAAATTAAAAGTGCCCATTTTGAAGGCTTATATGCAAGTAATTGGCCATAAAAAGGGTATGGGGGTCTGGGTACTGCCCGGCGGGACAAGAAGGGATTATAATGATGCTTAAATTGAAACAATAAAAATTAAATATTACTTTAAATATATTTCCGTGGGGGTCCCCTTAGTCTGCCTCTAAAGCGGCGCATCTGTGGGATGTATAGAACATGCCGCAGCAATAATGGCATTTCTAAAGGTAAAAATTTAATTTAAACGTGTTCACTGCTGTAATGTATTGCCGGCTCCTGGCAATAACGATAAAAAAATAAAAAAAAAATGGCATGGGGTCCCCCCCAATCCATACCAGGCTCTTCAGGTCTGGTATGGATTTAAAGGGGAACCCCACTCCAAAATTAAAGAATAATTTGGCATGGGCCCCCCAAAATCCATTCCAGACCCTTATCCGAGCATGCAGCCTGGAGGTCAGGATAAGGGGGGACGAGCGAGCACCCCCCCGAATCATACCAGGCCACATGCCCTCAACATGGGAGAGAGGGTGCTTTGGGGCGTGGGAGGCTTTGCACCCTCCCCATCCCAAAGCACCTTGTCCCCATATTGATGGGGACAAGGGCCTCTTCCGGACAAGCCTGGGCTGTGGATTTCGGGGTCTGGGGGTGGGGGGCTTATCGGAATCTGGAAGTCACCTTTAACAAGGGGGCCCCCAGATCCTAGTGGGTTTTTATTTTTGACACTTTTTTGATGAATGGATAGCTGTATGATGTACCCGCTACCCATTCACATGGGAGGTGGGATCTGTTAAAGGAGGCTCCAGATTTCGATAAGCCCCCCACTAGCAGACCCCGAAGACCACAACCCAGGGTTGTCGGGAAGTGGACCTTGTCCCCATCAACATGGGGACATGGTGCTTTGGGGTGAGGCTGCAGAGCCCCCTGCGCCAAAGCACCCATCCCCCATGTTGAAGGCATGTGGCCTGTATGGTTCAGGAGGGGGGTGCTCACTCTCACCCCCCATCCTGACCTCCAGGCTGCATGCTTGTTAAGGGTCTGGGATGGATTTTGAGGGGACCCCATGCCATTTTTTTTAAATGTTGGTGTGGGGTTCCCCCTAAAATCCATACCAGACCCGAAGGCCTGGTATGGACTGGGGGGACCCCATGCAATTTTGTTTCCATTTTTTTAAAGCCGTATTGCGTATTGCCAGGAGCCAGCAATACATTATAGCCGTGAGCAAGTTTAAATGACATATTTTCCTTTAGAAATGTCATTATTGCTGGGGCATGTTCTATACATCCCACACATGCGCCAATTTACAGGCAGACTAAGGGGACCCCTCAGGCATGACATTTAAAGGAATATTTCATTTTTATTGTTTCACTTTAACCACTTCAGCCCCGGAAGGATTTCACACTTTAGGACCGGAGCCCTTTTTGCGATTCGGCGCTGCGTCGCTTTAACTGACAATTGCGTGGTCGTGCGACGTTGTACCCAAACTAAATTTGCGTCCTTTTTTTCCCACAAATAGAGCTTTCTTTTGGTGGTATTTTATCACCGCTGCGTCATTTCTGATCACCGCTATAAACAAAAGAAGAGCGGCAATTTTGCAAAAAAGCCCAAATTTCTTACTTTTTGCTACAATACAAATCCAAAAAAAAAAATATAAAAAAACAATTTATATTCTTCCTCATATTTGTGATAAAAAAAAAAATCGCAATCGGCGTTTATTGATTGGTTTGCGCAAAAGTGGTCGCGTTTACGGATGATGAGAATTAATTTCTGGGGTTTTTATTTATTTTTTTAATTTTTTACTAGTAATGGCGGTGATCTGCGATTTTTTGCGGTACTGCGATATTTCAGCGGACATGTCGGAACATTTTGACACTTTTTTGGGAACATTGGCACTTATACAGCGATCAGTGCTATACAAATGCACTGATTACTGTGTAAATGCCATTGGCAGTGAAGGGGTTAACCTGCAGGGGGCGCTCTAAGGGTTAACTATGTTCCCTGGGCGTGTTCTAACTGTATGGGGACTGCCCTAGCTGGGGAAGGGAAGTGGTCACAGCCTCCATGTAGAGGAAGGCTGTGATCACAGCCCTTCCCCCTCTCACAGAACGGAGGTCCGTGTTTACATACACAGACCTCCGTTCCTTCACTCCGGGGGGGCCATCGCGGGTGGACGGAGGCAATCGAAGCCACCGCACCCGCTCCCTGGCCCTCCCCGAACACAGTGAGCGCGCAGGCGCGCCTCCGGCGGCGCCCGCGCGCTCACTAGGCTCTGTCTCATGGCCGCCGTCATATGACGGCGTTTTGCGTTACAGAGCCACTCTGTCGCCGTCAGATGCCGATCGGCGGTCGGCAAGTGGTTAAGCATCATTAAAATCACTTCTCCTAAAACAAAATCTTTATATCTTTATTTATTTATTTATTTTTTTATTGAAACATGTCCCCCAGGGCAGTACCCAGACCCTCATGCCCCTTTTATGGCCAATTACTTTTTACATACCCCTTTTTAAGGCACTTTTTTTTTTTATTCAGCTGTCAGCAGGAAAACTCATTGACAGCTGATGACTCATCGGTTGGTAAGGTCCTTCCCGGCCCCGTTCCCTAACAACCAGCTTACACTGCGCCCTGATTGGGCAAAGCTTTTCTGGACACAGAATGCACTGTGCAGTCGTCAGGGTGAACATCCTGCAAATTTGGGTGTTCGACGAACGGCCGAACAGGCAAATGCTTGGCCTGAACTCATGCTCGGGCCAAACCGTTCGCCCATCCCTAGCTATTAGCACTTCCAGGTTCAGAACTTTAAGACCCTAGCCACTCTGGCTGGGAAGAACCTGATCAAGTACAGACTAGGCTTGATCAGTTTCTTCCCAGCCAGAGCGGCTAGGGTTTTAAAACTTGGAACCTGGAAGTGCTGATAGCTAGGGAGTGGAGAAATGACATTAGAGGTCTAATAGACCCTTAATGCCTTCTTACAGATAACCTGTCACCAGGCACTATGTTATAACATAGCATTACTTATAGGTGATAATAGCAATAAAGTTAAAGTGTTTCTAAACCCAGGACCCTGCATTCACTATGTCTGGTCTCCCACAGTACAAGGAACAAGGAAATGCAGTTATTTTAGTAAATATAAATTGCTAAATACCTTATCTCGTCAGCAGTTAGAGCAGTCTTGTGACTTCTCTCAGTGCCAGGTTAAAGCCTGTAGGAGGAGTTTTCATTCTCCCATGATAGTCCTTCGAGTTAGCAGGACCCCCTGACTCTCTGTTTGGACAGTGCTGATTGGCCCTGTGCTGATCATATGCACTCTCCCAAGAAAAGAAAAAAAACTCTCTATTAATACACACCAAACTGAGCATGTACAGCTTGCCCCGAGGCTCTGTTCTAACAGCAGATAGATTGGGGGGAAAAAAGTTTAAAAAATATCTTAAAATACAAACACGGAGCGCATGCTTATGGGACGATGATTTCACCACATGTATTAGGTATTGCCATGCATGCTGGAGTTAAAGCAATAATTTTATGGCCATAATTCACTTTTAACTCTTAATTGATGAGCTGTAAAGGCTTTTAACCACTTCACTACCGCCATATACAGAATAACGGCCGGGAAGTGGTTAAGTTATCATGACTGGGCGTCATATGACGTCCAGCAGGATAACAAGCCGGCGCGCGCCTGACACGACTAGACGAGAGCTGATCAGCGGCTCTCCTGACAGGGAGGGTCTGCGCTAATGGTTTATCAGTGCAGCCCTCCTAGGATTGCCACTTAGGACCACCAGGGAGCCCACCTAGGGCCACCAGGGAATGCCCACCCAGGGACCACCAGGGAGACAACCAGGGAAGCCCACCCTGACCACCAGGGAGCCCACCCAGGGACCACCAGGTAAGGGGCACAGTGCCCCACAGGGATGGCACTCAGTGCCATCTTGGATGCCACCCAAGACCACCAGGGAATACCAGGGAAGGACCACCAAGAAGTGCCATCTAGCATTCCCGCCTATCAGTGCCCACAAGTGTCACATATCAGTGCCACCTATCAGTGCCCATCAGTGCCACATATCAGTACCCATTGCCAACTATCAGTGCTCATTAGTGCTGCCTATGAGTGCCCACCAGTGCTGCTTATGAGTGCCCACCAGTGCTGCTTATCAGTGCCACCCATCAGTGCCCGTCAGTGCTGCTTATCAGTGCCGCCTATCAGTGTTGCATATATGTGCCTCATCATCAGTGTCCATCAGTGCCACCTCATTGGTGCCTCCTCATCAGTGCCAATCAGTACTGCCTCATCAGTGCTCGTCAGTAAAGGAGAAAACGTACGTCTTTTTTTATTTGTAGCGCAAAAAATAAAAACCCCAGAGGTGATCAAATACCACCAAAAGAAAGCTCTATTTGGGGGGGGGGGGGGATGATAAAAATGACCACGCGATTGTCATTCAAAATGTGACAGCGCTTGGTATTGAAGCGTCAGCTATAGACAATTTTGGGTACCATAATATTTCACCAGTTCACAGTCACATTTAATTTTATATGGCATGGAAATATTGGGTGTTACAATGTGTTTGTGTTCAGTAAAGTGAATTAGAGTGTAGCACAATTATTGTGTGACATTGCAGCCACCACTGTGCATCTTTTTACCTTCTTTTTTTTTATCACAGTTCAGGACATGTACGTTCCGGTATATTTGTTATGTGTTCTAGTGTGTTTTTGATGCTTTTTGCCATGTTTCAGATGCATTCTATACAGACAAAATGCAGAATGTTTTACTTTTGTTGAGTGCACTGGTGTGAACTAGTGCTATTGGAATACATGGAAAACATGCACTGGACTGTATCTGGTGTGAACCAGTACTTAAATCATGCTGCCTTTATGTTATGTAGTTATCTACTCTGGCAAATTATCAAGTGTGTCATTTCTAGGCAGTGGGTGAGCACCTGTCTCATTATAATGTACGGTGCTGGAAAATGCCAGAACAAAATTCTTCAGATCATTTCCTGGTTTAGAACAATAGTTAATTCAGTGAAAATAATCACATGTTGGTACTCGCTTGAACACATGGGGGATCGTTGCCTGGCAACAATAATAATACAATTGTAATAATAGCTTTGCTTCTGGAGTTTCCTTGTTGAGCAATCCTCTGCATTGTCCAGACATAGCTCTGAAGCCTTTCTGTTGTAGGAGTCTAAAATAAATGTGCAAAAAATACTGATTTTCCTCTTCTGACGACTCAGCAGAGAAAGCATGAATTTTAGAAATAAAAGTGATTTCTGCAGATGTCACTCCTTTCCCTACTGTTGGGTCACTTGAACAGTTCAGCTTTGCTTGTTACTATGCAGTTTTTTTGAAATGTTACTAATTGATTCTCTGAGGTGACCTCTCACAAGTCCACTAGGGGGCAGTGTCACCCTATTGTTTTCTACAGGATGTAGTACTCTATGCTTATGTGTTAGTATGCCATATTCCCTCAGAGCTGGTTCACGCCACAAAAACGCACTCTAGATCCGTTCCAGATGCCCTTTTGCATGCACGTTTTTAACACGTTTTTGGCACGTTCCTGTGCATTTTTTACGTGTCTTTGATGCGTTTCCTGATGCATTCCAGATGCTTTTTTTTATTCTTTTTTCCTGTTTTTCACTGTACTGGAGACCAGTGCATTTTTGATGCGTTCCAGTGCATTCCGGTGTGTTTTTGATGCATTTTACTGTGTTCAAGTACAGTCCAGTGCAGAAAAAATGCAGCAAGTTCTACTTTTCTGGAACTGGAAAGCTCTGCAACTAACTGCACTGGTGTGAACTATGCCATTGGAAACCATATAACCTACTTTCCATGCGGTTTTGATGCAAGAAAAAACACACTAGACTGCATGTGGTGTGTGAACTGGCCCTCCCCTTTTTCTTAAGCCTCATACACACAGTGCAACGGTCGTACGACCAGACGTCCAAAATCGTATGTTGGCTGTTGTGTCTCGTGTACTGACGTGCACTAAGCGATTGTACGGCCAAGCCTAACGTAGTGACGTGCTACGAGCGTATAAAGAGGAAGTTCAGGTGCATGTGATTTGTGAATTAGGAACCGTAGGTTTACTCGAACAGACACTTCCTGGCGTTCTTGATTTCTGAGCATGTGTGTTTTGCGCGTACAGCTTTGTTGGCCCAGCTTCTCTGTACACATGGTGCAACAGTTGTACAACGGCTTGTTGTACAACAACGTTTTCTAGTCTGCTCATCCAACTTCTGTTGTACGACCGTTGCATGTTGACTGTTCTAATCGCGCGTACTAAGGGTCGGATCAGAGGCATAACTAGAACCTTCAGGGCCCCGGTGCAAGAAATTATGAAGGGCCCCCCTGACTCCTGGCCCACGGCCCTTCCCTCTTCCAGCTGATCCTGAGGCCCTTTACTCCCATTGCGGGTCCCTTTACTATGGTCCTGCAGCAGGCCCCCTTTCTGCCATCTTGGTTCCTCTAAATGCCATCCCCACCATCCCTCCTATTCAGATGTACAAGGGAGGCACATGGGCCCCCTGGAGCATGGGGCCCGGTTGCAATCGCAACCCCTGCAACCCCTATCGTTACGCCCCTGGGTCGGATGATTGTACAACAAGCTGTTGTATGACCATTGTACAACTGCTGTACCGTGTGTACGGGCCTTAACTGTTGCTGCCACCTACATAGTTACATAGTTGGTAAGGTTGAATAAAGACAACAGTCCATCCAGTTAAACCTGTGTAGGTGTGTGTGTAGAAAAATAATTTCCCATATCCCCGCATATTTTTTTCGCTAAGATGCATGTCCAAGAGGCTTTTAAATCTATCCATACTTTCTGCCGACACCACCGATTGTGGAAGAGAGTTCCACATCCTTACTGCCCTGGCAGTGAAGAACCCTCTAAGCAGCCTAAAACGGAGTTCCGCCCACATAAATTTCTTTTTTTTTTTTGCTGGCATCCACCTAGTTAGTATTCATTACATAAATAAAGTAATTGATAGCTTTAAATCTGGGTAGTCTTCCTATTTATTTTGTACTTACATTGCTGATTTTTTCTTTACTGGGAGTTCCCATCTTAGCTCGGGGCATGTGAAGCCCACTCACACCCTCCTCTAGTCTCTTCCTGGATAAGGTGCATGCTGGGTATTCACTTTTTGAATTGAAATACTGAAGTAAATTAACTTTTTGATGAGATTCTAATTTTATGAGATGGAAAGACAAAGCAGGAAGGCTCACCTGGTGCAAGGAGGGGCTGCTGCAATCCATTCCCGGGACATCACGCTGCTCACAGAGGGCACTGGTGCTGTGGAGAGGCTGGATGGCGTTCTGTGGTTGACAGGGAGGCCAGAAGAACCACCGTGGACTGAAGGGCGGATGTGACATCACTGGAGGCACGTAGGCAGCCGGGATACGCACAGGAAGAGCACACTGGAACAAAACAGGCTACGTGCTCAGAGCCTTAGCTCCTTCTACTGGCCACATACTACACTCAGGTGGCGCTTCCTGCTTTGTCTTTCCTCCTTGTATCCCACAGGGGTGTCTTATCTCTGAGGACAGCTGCCATCATTAGTTATATATTGGACTCATGGACATGTTTAGCTTGTTTTAAGGAGTGTTTTATACTTAATGTTGCCCATGTATACATGTGTCTACACATCCAGGCTTCCAGGTTCATGATCACATTGTGTTTTGCACCAGTCACTCCCCTTTTCTCTGTTGGTTAATTTTATGAGATGCACATGTATAAAGAGCTTCATGTGCGACAATTTGTGCCTTATGTACTACAGGTTATACAATCAATGGTGTGCAAATTAGTAAATTGTATCCTCACAGATCATTGTACGCATGGTAAAATTTCTAATAAGTATGGTCTGCTCTGGAAATTACGTTCCAACAGCCGAGAGTACCTAAGCAGTGTGTCCAAAAAAATGTGAAAAGATGATTACCAAAAACATCCAAGGTTAAAAACATTTAAAAGTTTGGCCAACAACTGTTTTTTTTTGCATCAACTGCACACATTTTCAATGTGTTTGGATCTTTGAGTGCTGGATACCCACCTATTTAACCTATTAGGGTATCAATTGCATTAACCTTAAGAGTCCCAAGCAAAAGAATACCTTCTTAAAATGAAATTTTATCTAATGATATTGGGTCTGGCAGAGTGTATTAATGAATTTTACATGCTCATCTCATGTAGTAACAAAACTGCACATCATGCATGTAGCTACATTTTTGTGACATTCATTTTCAATGACACCCCTAGGCTCCACTGATCCCAAGAAGGATGGAAAATAAGGCGACCATTCATTTGGATTTGGCGGACAGGATCGGATCGGATAGCACCGGCATGTCACCACTGTAGGGTTGCCACATCATCCCTTTAATCCAGGACACATATGAATTACACAGGTTCTGAGGCTAATTTAATGCAGATGAGGCTCCAAGTGAGTTTAATTGCCACCTTAATCAGCCACAGAACCTGTGTAATTATTATGTGTCCTGGATTAAAGGGATGATGTGGCAACTCTACACCACTGACATCCGCTGCCCCATAGGGGTGAATGGAGCATCTGATCAGGTCCGCCTGAAAAACGGACAGGCGGACCTGATCAGAAAGCCTTTGTGAAAGGGGCCTTACTGAACTTTTTTTTTTTTTTATAAAGGCAGTCTATGTTTTGGTCAACTAATTGAAAGCACACACTCTGTGTGGCTGATATCTCAACAGCTGGTATGAAAGGTGGTAGGGGGATTACAAATGGAGTGTGTGCTTCTTCCAGTGACTACTTTACAAATCAACAATTCAAATGAAACACATAAATGGAGGCTACCATTGCAATTTCTCACTCTGAAATGCAGGTTGTTTGTCAGTTACTTAAAACAAATATTCATATAATAACTTACCTTTCATAATGTGCATTTTTCTCTGTGTAAGTGACCATACATTAGTGAAACCAACAAATAACAGCTTACCTGCTGAAGCAAATCTCAGCTGCAGAGCATGAAAAGGTGCACAAAAAGAACCGGGTTGAGTTCTGCAGAAGCATTCAAATGTGGGGTGACCAGGTGCATTATTTTGGGGAAGTATAAGACTTGTAAGTGCTATGAAATTGATGTGCTTACCAGTGTGGAATTTAAGATTCAATATGTGGGTGCACCACTAGAAGATTAAGGGATAGATTCGGAGATTGTCCCCGGTATATAGACACACATATATATATATATATATCTGTAAAGAAGAATATCAACAACAGTGTAACAAAACAACTTTTTACATAATCACGATTCTAGGATCGATACAGGTTCAAATTCAAGAACACACTGATACACCAATAAGAGTCGGGGATTGTTTTCCTGTACTTGCTAAGAGAGGTGTTCTGGAGTTTCACTATTGGTACCAGAATATCATATGGTCTGATTTTTTTTTATTTAATGTTTCCCATTTTTATTGTTATGTTTTTTTTTCTTCCCCTGCCCCTTTCCCTTTTTCTTAATTACGTTTTTTTCTGTTCCTCTTTGGGAAATCCCTGTCAGATTGTTTTACCATTTGAGTCCCATTGTCACTTCATTTACTTTAGACACAACAGAAAATAGGACAAAGCATCTTCAAAATGAGGAAAATGCCCATGTATTTGTTCCTTTTGGAAAATTCCCACTCTGTTTATGTTTTGGTGACAGCTGAAATGTTCTTTCCTTTTAACCACGTAACCCCCAGAGCCCTTTTTTATATTTGTTGTTTACAAGTTAACCACTTGCCGACCGCCGATCGGAGATTGACGGCGGCAAAGTGGCTCTGTAACGCAAACCGCCGTCATACGACGGCGGCCGCGAACTCGCGCCGTGAGCGCGCGCGCGCCCCCTAGGCGCGGGCGCTGCAACGGCATTTGGCAGAAGGCCTTTCAATCTACATCGCCAGGCCAATGATTTTTGGCCTGGCCCTGTAGATCGCCCTGCCAATGGCATTATTCCCCTGCCTCTGTAAATGTAAACAGAGGCAGGGGAAGTTCCTTCCTCTTCCTCCCTGAAGTCCTTTTCGACATCAGAGAGGAAGAAGAAGCATCTAAAAACGTGAGTGCACCAACACTACACTAACACCAGGCCACATAGGCACATCTAACCCCTTGATCGCCCCCTGATCGCCCCCCAGTTAACCCTTTCACTACCTGTCACCCTCCTGTCACACTATCACATAGTGCAGCGATCTGATTTTTAGCGATCGCTGTACATGTGACCTTGTGACGCTAAATCAGTATTAGGTTAGG
>BLSH010063931.1:1205810-1220481 GCA_018402905.1 Glandirana rugosa
ATAAACCATAGATAAATGAGATGTATTGTAGGAGAGTGTTATATGTTTTTTACCCGATTGAAATGACAACAGAATAAAAAATTGAGTTTTTACTAAAAAAGGGTATTTTAGTGCGAACTTTCTGGCGACGCGTTTCTGTCTCACTGTTTTTCATAACGTTGATATCGGTAAAATAAGAGATCCCACACACTGTTTTTTGTTATATATTACAAACCCCCAATATTCATTAAAAGATAGTTTTTTTTTTTTACTAAAATTGGTGAATTCCTGGCCTTCCTAAACGTCGAAATCCTGGCCTCGGGAAAAAAGTTAAACCGCTGCATTGCATGACCGCGCAATTACCATTTGAAGCGGCGAAGTGCCAAATTGAAAAAAGGGCTCCGGTCCTAAAGCTGCAAATCCTTCCGGTCCTTAAGTGGTTAAAATCATTTTTTTTTTTTGATAGAAAATTACTTATAACCCCCAAACATTATATATTGTTTTTTGTCACACACCCTAGAGAATAAAATGGCTATAGTTGCAATACTTTTTGTCACTCTGTCTTTGCGCAGCGGTCTTTCAAGCGTGATTTTATGGGAAAAAATCATTTTTGAGTTAAAAAATAAGACAACAGTAAAGTTAGCCCATTTTTTGTATATTGTGAGAGGATGTTATGTAGAGTAAATAGATACCAAATATGTTATGGTTGAAAATTGCGCACACTCGCAGAATGGCAACAAACTCGGGTACTTAAATATCTCCATAGGCGACGCTTTTAAAATTTTTAACGGTTACCAGATAAGAGTTACAGAGGAGGTATAGTGCTAGAATTATTGCTCACACTCTGGCAATCGCGGCGATACCTCACATGTGTGGTTTGAACACCTTTGCACTTCACAGTATTCAGATCGCCAAAAACAGTGATTCTGAATATTGTCATTTTTTAAAAACTGGCACCGTTTGCCGCTGAGTAAACCGGAAGTGACGTTGTGATGTGGCTTCTGGAAATGTACGAAGGAGTCCCGATTGAAGCCAATTCCGGCTTCCACAGGGACTCCACACAGCGGTCAGAAGAGTCGGATCGGAGCTCCAGACTCCCGGTGGGACGGGAGGCCAGAGAAGAGCGGGAGAAGGCAGTGGGAGGGGGAGAGATGTCCCCTCCCACGGCCCAGGATAACGGCCGAGTGGCTCCCGAGCTGGATCGGCCGTTATTGCCAGATAGCCGATTGCCCGCTCTAAAAACCTGTACCGGGGCATAGCCTGTAGCTGCCCGATACACCCACTTAAAGCAGCCGCCATTTATAAACGGTGATTCACATTAAGTGGTTAAAGGAATCCTGTAGAGAAATATGAGCATACAAACTGTGAAGTCAGAACCCCGACCTGCAAACTTACCTATGTTTGAAGCTCAAAAAAATATTAGCACCTTAAATCAGCATGATAGCCAGACAACTAACATTTTCAGAAGAAAAGATAAGCAATGAAAGCCTGCATATTTTTCTCACTAGAGATTTACTTTTATAAGAAAACATTTTTTTACTTATTAAACCTAAAACTTTTTTAAATCCCATAGTTTACATGTTATGTATTTTGTAAAATTATAAACGGGATTACTGTGCAGTTTAACCACTTGCTGGCCACCTAACTGGGAATTTACGTCATAACTTTGACGTTAAATAGCGGGGTTATGGTTGAAGTTAGATGTCATAACCACCAGTGGCGGCTGGTGAAGTTTTAGGATGGGGGGGTTCCAGGCCCCGCCCTTCCTGTTTGACCCCTCCTACTTCTCATAAGCCCCACCCCTTATAGAATCCACCCACTCCATCCCCTGTATTCTACACATTGTGTCAGGAGTATACAGCTTGGCATCACAGAACACAGTATAAAGCTCGGCATCACAGGACACAGTATACAGCAGCCAGTATGACAGGTGGGGTATAAATCAGCCAGTTTGACAGGTGGGGTATATTGCAGCCAGTAACACAGGTGGGGTATATTGCAGCCAGTAACACAGGTGGGGTACATTGCAGCCAGTAACACAGGTGGGGTACATTGCAGCCAGTAACACAGATGAGGTACATTGCAGCCAGTAACACAGGTGGGGTACATTGCAGCCAGTAACACAGGTGGGGTATATTGCAGCCAGTAACACAGGTGGGGTACATTGCAGCTAGTAACACAGGTGGGGTACATTGCAGTCAGTAACACAGGTGGGGTACATTGCAGCCAGTAACACAGGTGGGTTATATTGCAGCCAATAATACAGATGGGGTACATTGCAGCCAATAACACAGATGGGGTACATTACAGCCAGTAACACAGGTGGGGTACATTACAGCCAGTAACACAGGTGGGATACATTGCAGCCAGTAACACAGGTGGGATACATTGCAGCCAGTAACACAGGTGGGGTACATTTCAGCCAGTAACACAGATGGGGTACATTGCACCCAGTAACACAGGTGGGGTAGATTGCAGCCAGTAACACAGTTGGGGTATATTGCACCCAGTAACAAAGGTGGGGTACATTGCACCCAGTAACACAGGTGGGTTATATTACAGCCAATAACACAGATGGGGTACATTGCAGCCAGTAACACATGTGGCGTACATTGCAGCCAGTAACATAGGTGGGGTACATTGCAGCCAGTAACACAGGTGGGGTACATTGTAGCCAGTGACACAGGTGGGGTACATTGCAGCCAATTACACAGGTGGGGTACATTGCAGCCAGTAACACAGGTGGGGTACATTGCGGCTAGTAACACAGGTGGGGTACATTGCAGCCAGCAACACAGGTAGGGTACATTGCAGACAGTAACACAGGTGGGGTACATTGCAGCTAGTAACATAGGTGGGGTACATTGCAGCAAGTAACACAGATGGGGTACATTACAGCCAGTAACACAGGTGGGGTACATTGCAGCCATTTACCCCCCACCGCGGCACTCACAGACCCCCCCGGGAAGTCGGGACAAAGTCCCGCACTTACTCTATCTATGAGCAAGTAGCGTGCATTCGGGCGGTCGGTGGTCACAGCGGTCCACGGAAGCCGTCGGAACATGAGAAACCAAACACACCGGGAATCACAGGTGTGTTTGGCCACTCCCAGTCACAGCACCAGCATGTCCACCAGCCAATCAGTGTGACTGTGTGCGCCTCGCTGGTGCACACAGTCACACTTTAAAGTCTGACCAATCAGCTTTGGGAATTGCTGTCAGCAGACAGCAAGTGGCCCAAAAAATCCGGTACACACCACTTTTTTTTAAAGGAGTCAGCCTATTTTTTGTTTCACAAATTCCAGTGGGGGGGGGGGGGCGACACACGGGCGGCCCCTATGGACGAGCTGCCACTGATAACCACTGTATTTTCTTTTCCCTCAGGGGGCCAGCTTTCATATAAAAGTGATCCCAGCGGCAAATTCCGGGCTACCGTTAGCAATCGCTGAGCCCGGGAACCGTCCGGCATCGGCAGGGCCGCCATCAGGGGGGTACAGCCCATACACTTGTAAGGGGTCCGAGCGTCTGGATAGGCCCGGCTGCCTAGCAGAGATGGGAGAAGTCAGGGGCGGGTGCAGGGGAGCTCCGTGGCTGCCACTGTATGAGTGTGAGTCAGCAGCTGCTGCTCTGTGTTATTGAGCTGACATCGGGCTCTTTGCTGCCACCTCTGGCAACTTCTTGCATGTGCACCCCTCGTATGTGCTGCCTGTACTGTATCCTGGACTGCACCTCTTATCTGTGTCTCAGCCACACGTGGAAATGAGACCTGGGACTAGCAAGATCACCTTACAAGTAAGGACTGTTGTACAAGTGAGGGGTTGAGGGGGGGTGGGTGGCTGTGTGTCTGAATGTGTGTGTACATGTCTGTGTGTGTCATATATACACATGTGTGGGGGAGGGGCTGCGAACATACAGGTGTGTGTGGGGGGGCTGCGAGCATACAGGTGTGGGGGGCTGTGAGCGCACAGGTGTGGGGGGGCTGCGAGCACACAGGTGTGGGGGGGCTGAGAGCGTACAGGTGTGGGGGGGCTGCGAGCGTACAAGTGTGGGGGGGCTGCGAGCGTATAGGTGTGGGGGGACTGCGAGTGCACAGGTGTGGGGAGGCTGCGAGCGTACAGATGTAGGAGAGGGCTGCGAGAGCACAGGTGTTAAGGGGGCTGCAAGCATACAGGTGGGGGGGGGGCTGAGAGTGTACAGCTGTGATGGGGACTGAGGCACTGAAGGACTTGGTGGGATGGTTAGTGGGCGGATTTGGTGGGATGGCCAAGGGGCGGGCCCTGGGGAATGTTGTTGCTCAGGCCCGGGGGGGGCCCAGGCCTAAAGCTGTGTAAGGGACCCCACAATTTCTTATGGCTGCCCTGCGCATTGGCAATGTCTCCCCATAGAGATGGCAAGATGGCCACCACTCATTTCTATGCCCTAGGAGGTCCAAAGTGATGTCATGACGTCAGTTACAGTTACCGGCCCATGTAAATATGGTTTATTTTTTTCCTTAAAGCAAAAGATATACAAAATGTATTTTTTGATCTTTTGCTTTTAAGGGTAAAGGAGAGATCTGGAGTCTTTTAGACCCCAGATCTCTCCATAAAGAGGACCTGTCATGCTGCATTGTTATCCCAAGGGACGTCTACATTCCTTGCGATAGAAATAAAAGTGATCAAAATATTTTTTAAAGGGGCAGTGTAAAAATTACAAAATGTAATAAAATAACTAAAAAAAATGTTTAAAGCGCCCCGTTCCTGTGTTCTCGCACACATTAGTGAACGCATATGTAGGTTACGCCCACATATGTAAACAGTGTTTGCACCACACATGTGAGGTATCACTGCGAATGTCTGAGTGAGATCAATAGTTCTAGCAATAGGCCCCCTCTGTAACTCTAAACTGTTAGCCTATAGAATATTTTAAAGTGTCACCTATGGAGATTTTTAAGTATCGTATTTGGCGCCATTCCCCAAGTGGCCCCCAAGGTCTCCCGATCTGACCCCCTTAGACTTTTATCTTTGGGGTCATCTGAAGGCAATTGTCTATGCTGTGAAGATACGAGATGTGCAGCACCTGAAACTACGGATACTGGAAGCCTGTGCTAGCATTTCTCCTGCGGTGTTGCTATCAGTGTGTGAAGAGTGGGAGAAGAGGGTTGCATTGGTCAGAAACTTGTAAATAACTCATGTAAGAATAAAGTTACGTTAAAACCAAGCACACCATTGTTTTTCTTGTGAAATTCCCAATAAGTATTGATAAAATAGAACGAGTTCAGAGACGGGTAACAAAAATGGTGAAAGGTCTGGGGGATAAAACATATCAAGAGCGAATTCAGGAACTTAATATGTACAGTCTGGAGGAAAGAAGGGAGAGGGGAGACATGATTGAAACCTTTAAATACCTCAAGGGGGTGAATAAGGTTCAGGAGGGCAGTCTTTTCAATATGAAACCAAAATCAAGAACACGGGGACATGACCTCAAACTAACTGGGGGGAAGTTCAAAACTAATCTTAGAAAGTATTATTTTACTGAAAGGGTGGTTGATGATTGGAATAAACTACCAACAGAGGTTGTGAGACAGTCAACAGTAAATGGCTTCAAACATGCTTGGGATAAACATAAATCCATAGTCAGACAACAAGGTTAATGTAAAAAAAAAAAAAAAAATAAATAAATAAATAAATAAAAAGGGGCAGACTCGATGGACTACTCAGTCTTTTTCTGCCATCACTTTTCTATGTTTCTATGTGTCACATGACCCTCTTCCTATTGAAAAAGTTGGATTCAAAATGGCCGACTTCAAAATGGCCGCCATGGTCACCACCCATCTTGAAAAGTTTCCCCCCTCACATATACTAATGTGCCACAAACAGGAAGTTAATATCACCAACCATTCCCATTTTATTAAGGTGTATCCATATAAATGGCCCACCCTGTATATATATATATATATATATATATATATATATATATATATATATATATATATACAGTGAGGAAAATAAGTATTGGAACACCCTGCTATTTTGCAAGTTCTCCCGCTTAGAAATCATGGAGGGGTCTGAAATTGTCATCGTAGGTCATAATCTAAAAAAAAAAATCCAGAAATCACAATGTATGGTTTTTAAACTATTTATTTGTATGATACAGCTGCAAATAAGTATTTGAACACCTGAGAAAGTCAATGTTAATATTTGGTACAGTAGCCTTTGTTTGCAATTACAGAGGTCAAACGTTTCCTGTAGTTTTTCACCAGGTTTGCACACACTGCAGGAGGGATTTTGGCCCACTCCTCCACACAGATCTTCTCTAGATCAGTCTAGGTTTCTGGCCTGTCGCTGAGAAACACGGAGTTTGAACTCCCTCCAAAGATTCTCTATTGGGTTTAGGTCTGGAGACTGGCTAGGCCACGCCAGAACCTTGATATGCTTCTTACAGAGCCACTCCTTGGTTATCCTGGCTGTGTGCTTCGGGTCATTGTAATGTTGGAAGACCCAGCCTCGACCCATCTTCAATGCTCTAACTGAGGGAAGGAGGTTGTTCCCCAAAATCTCGCAATACATGGCCCCGGTCATCCTCTCCTTAATACAGTGCAGTCGCCCTGTCCCATGTGCAGAAAAACACCCCCAAAGCATGACGCTATGACTCAATGCTTCACAGTAGGGATGGTGTTCTTGGGATGGTACTCATCATTCTTCTTCCTCCAAACACATTTAGTGGAATTATGACCCAAAAGTTCTATTTTGGTCTCATCTGACCACATCACTTTCTCCCATGACTCCTCTGGATCATCCAAATGGTCATTGGCAAACTTAAGAAGTGCCTGGACATGTGCTGGTTTAAGCAGGGGAACCTTCCGTGCCATGCATGATTTCAAACCATGACGTCTTAGTGTATTACCAACAGTAACCTTGGGAACGGTGGTCCCAGCTCTTTTCAGGTCATTGACCAGCTCTTCCCATGTAGTTCTGGGCTGATTTCTCACCTTCCTTAGGATCATTGAGACCCCATGAGGTGAGATCTTGCATGGAGCCCCAGTCCGAGGGACATTGACAGTCATGTTTAGCTTCTTCCATTTTCTAATGATTGCTCCAACAGTGGACCTTTTTTCACCAAGCTGCTTGGCAATTTCCCCGTAGCTCTTTCCAGCCTTGTGGAGGTGTACAATTTTGTCTCTAGTGTCTTCGGACAGCTCTTTGATCTTGGCCATGTTAGTAGTTGGATTCTTACTGATTGTATGGGGTGGACAGGTGTCTTAATGCAGCTAACGACCTCAAACAGGTGCATCTAATTTAGGATAATAAATGTAGTGGAGGTGGACATTTTAAAGGCAGACTAACAGGTCTTTGAGGGTCAGAATTCTAGCTGATAGACAGGTGTTCAAATACTTATTTGCAGCTGTATCATACAAATAAATAGTTTAAAAATCATACATTGTGATTTCTGGATTTTTTTTTTTTAGATTATGTCTCTCACAGTGGACATGCACCTACAATGACAATTTCAGACCCCTCCATGATTTCTAAGTGGGAGAACTTGCAAAATAGCAGGGTGTTCAAATACTTATTTTCCTCACTGTATATATATATATATATATATATATATAAAAAAAACAAAACACTTTCAATGGTATCTTAAACATACGAATGGGAGAAAATAGGAGAAGTTCAAATTACTTTGGCATGTCTAGTTAAGATAGAATCATGAGTTATGTATCTGTTTATTGCTGAGGCTGTTAGAAGCTAAATAATTGGTTACATTTTAAACAGTTTATTGTGTGTTATGGCGTAAGTACTGTAGCTTACGTTTTGCTTAGGTAAATTATTGTATACTTTGTTTCTGACTTTGTTTCTAAATATATGACCTTTTTGTTCTTTGGGACATTGGCATCATTAACATTACTTATCACTATTTTTAAGGCTTTGAAGAGATATTTTAACGGTATATTTGAATAAGTAACTTGGTACAGGGACACATTTGAAGGTGACTGTGTCTAAAGCAATATTAATATAGGCCTGCTGACTCATTCTGCTTATTTCATCTAGGGCAGTGGCTCTCAACCTCAGTCCTCAAGTACCTCCAACGGGCCATGTTTTCAGGTTTTCCTTTACTTTACACAGCTGCTTTAAATCAATATTAATGACATGGTATTGATAAGAGCTATTTTATCTAAGGGAAGTACCCAAAACATGGCCCATTGGGGGTACTTGAGGACTGAGGTTGAGAACCACTGATCTAGGGTGAACAAAAAAAGCTATACTATACTTACCCTATCTTTGCTTCCCCAGAAGGCCGTGCCCCTCTACTTTCTCTAACACTCTTGGTTGTGGGTAGGTCTGCTGATCCTGAATTGTATGTAATGATGTCAAAGTGTCATGGACTGATGGAGCAGTGAAGAGCATTGGCTTCAGAAGGCCAGTTGTGTATCTGGGAGGAAGCCAGTAGAAGTGAGACAAAACAAACATTTAACTCTTGCATTGCCAGGAGAGCCTCACTTTTTTGCCAGTGTTAAGCTTTGAGTGGGACTTATCTCACTTTCATGGTGATCATATACTGTTGCTTAACCACTTCCATACCTGGCGAATCATCATTATTTTTTTGCTATAAAATTACTCAGAATCCCCAAACATTTTATATATATATAGATATATATATATATATATATATATATATATATTTAGCAAAGACCCTAGGGAGTAAAATGGTGGTATTTGCAATTTTTTATGTCATATGGTATATGTGCAGCAATTTTTCAAATGTGTATTGTTTGAAAAAAAAAAACACTTTCATGAATTAAAAAAAAAAAGTAAAGTTAGCCCAATGTTTTGGTAAAATGTGAATAATGATGTTACGCCGAATAAATTGATACCTAACATGTCACGCTTTAAAATTGCACATGCCTGTGGAATGGTGACAAACTTTGGTACTTAAAAATCTCCATAGGCTATGGTTTAACATTTTTTATAGTTTAGAGTTACAGAGGAGGTCTTATGCTAGAATTATTGCTCTTGCTCTAACATTCACGGCAATACCTCACGTGTGGTTTGAAAGTTGTTTGCATATGCAGACGCGACCTACATATGCATTCGCTTCTGCGTGCGAGGACAGGGGTGCTTTCATTTTTTTTTTTTTATTGTTTATTTTATTTTAATTTTTTTATTTTTACACTTTCCCTTTACTATTTTTTTTTTAGCACTTTTATTCCTATTACAAGGAATGTAAACTTACCTTGTAATAGGAATAGGGCATGACAGGTCCTCTCCTCTAGGCTGGAAAGCCAGCCAAATACACGGCAATGTTTACAACTGCCGGGGCAGGGTGTGATGTCATAACATCGTGCCCAGCCTCTGAGAGTCATAGAGATAACCAGGGACCATTTGGTTCCCAAGTCAGCTCTACGGTGAACTTCTGCCGCCAGCTTATTCCTTCTCGGGCAAGCCGGTAGAAGCAACGGAAGACACCCCCCCCCTAAACTGCCACTATGATTGTTACAGTGCAGGGAATCACCGGCTGCGAAAGATTATATCTGAATGATGCCTGTAGCTGTAGCTGAGAGCCATATGACATACTGCGGCATGGAAGTGGTTAAAAAGCAGGCACATTTATTTTATCAGAAAATATTTGATAAACAGTCATTTTGTTGGATAAATCATCATGCAACCACAGGGTATTGGGCACCTAAATTGCTAGGCTCCATTATAATCGACTGGTCTTCTATAAAACTACATTTTTCCTTTTGTTATTTAAGTTTTTGTCACTATTATTTGTTATTCTATTGTTTTGTCTAAGATATTAGACTGTTTTGATGTTCTGTTGTGCACTGATCTGTAAAATTATGAATATCATGCTTTGCTGTGCTGGTAGTTAAATGTAATTAAAAACAAAGTATAGCCAAAGCTATTTTGTCTATGCTTCTCCTAGGGATCACAGTAGTGCAGTTCGTTCGGCAGTCCTGTGACCCATTTTCCACCGGCAGCAGGCTAAAGTCCACTGTCAGGTGATGTCCCTCAGCTGGTTTAGGCTTTTGGGAAAGATCCCAACTTTACAGTTAGGATACACCCAGATGCCTGGACTGACAGCTGTCTCAGCCTCTCAGCAAGCTGCTGGAAGCATGAGTCAGCCATTCCCGGCCCCCTCCATAGTCTGGCATGTCAGTGAGCGCTGGAGGGGCAGAACAGAGAGCCGATGATCAGTATTAGAGGCTACAGCGGACAGCTGCAGCTGAGAGCAGTGCTGCAGCCATCCTGGGGAGAATGTATGGTCTTTTTTAAGCCGTACTTCTATTTTAAGTTCTCTTCCCTACTATAAAAGTGTAAGCCTAAATTTGCACAGGCAACTAGTACAGTACAAAGGACAGTGGAAGGTATCTGCTGATTCTTGTAGCTGTTTCTGCCACTTGTGAGTGGCTAGACATGGCTACCAAGTCTGGTATATTGCTATGACAAGTCGGCAGCTGTCTGTGCAGCCATTGATTTCCTATAGGAAACACTGCTGGAAGAGCACAAAGTTCATAAAGCAGTGACCATTGCAGGTGAGCTCTGACTGGGCAGACAGCCTCATATACCTGTAGCCGCCACCAACCTGTCATTGAAGGGCACAGGGCTTGGCAGCCACAGCTAGCTGCTCCCAGTGACAGAAATGCTGCAGGAATGAGCAGATTCCTTCTGCTGTCATTTGCATCGGCGTTAGTTGCCTGTGTGAATGCCACCTAAGATCTTGTGCTGATGAACAAATGCAGCTTGCTTTCAGGTGCATGCGTCTTTTATTGATTTCAGTTTTAGTCATCTCTGAGATCATTTACAGTTTATTGACAAGGCATCAACGTGCTTCATGCTGTTTTGGTATTCCTGTTGACTTATATGGGGAGAAAAGCACTTCTGATATGGACAAAAGCAGACAGACACAGGCCCTGAGGAATGCTGTAAATGTGCAGATGTCTTACCAAGACTGGAAAGATCTGCTCATTACATTGCCCATTGCAGATGCACAGTGTATCCCTAACTCCTGCTATGTGTGTCATATGCACAAAGAAAAATAACGTCGCCATTGGAAAGGAGATGATTATTGCCTTTTCCATAGATTTTTTTCACTATGTTTGAAAATTTCTGATACAACACTGCTCGTTATTGCCCTTCAAAGGACCACCTCATGGCTCTCTAGTTGCCTGTCGCCTTTAAGTGATGTTTGTATTATTATCATTGTCCTCAAATGTTGTGACTTGCATGGACTCTCTAAACCAGGGGTAGGCAGCCCCCCCTCCTCTTTTTTAAAAATACATTTAGTAGCAAGCCCCCCATAAAAAGTGAAGACAGCATGAAGAAAACCTAGAAAAATCTACTAAAACTAATGTCATTGTACAAATATAAATTTATCCTACCTTAAACGTTAGCTTCAGTGAGAAACTTGGCATTCACTTTCATTCATAATTTTTTCATGTCTGGTGAGTAGTTGGTTACCCCCACAAGTCTGATGCCGGAGGATCATGAAAGCAGAATATCTGGTACTACAGGCTGATTTTACTAGTTTCAGGCCTGTCTGTCTGCTATGATTTCTGGCTAATGCAGGTAGTATGTAAGGCAGCGTCCAGGGCTCAGTAGTATGTAGGGCAGTGTCCAGGGCTTAGTAGTATGTAGGGCAGTGTCCAGGGCTTAGTAGTATGTAGGGTAGCTTCCAGGGCTCAGTAGTAGGTAGGGCAGCGTCCAGGGCTCAGTAGTATGTAGGGCAGTGTCCAGGGCTTAGTAGTATGTAGGGCAATGTCCAGGGCTTAGTAGTATGTAGGGTAGCTTCCAGGGCTCAGTAGTAGGTAGGGCAGCGTCCAGGGCTTAGTAGTATGTAGGGCAGCGTCCAGGGCTCAGTAATATGTAGGGCAGCACCCAGGGCTCAGTAGTTGGTAGGGCAGAGTCCAGGGCTCAGTAGTATGTAGGACAGTGTACAGAAGTCAGTAGTTTGTAGGGCAGTGTACAGAGGTCAGTAGTGGGTAAGTCAGCAGTATGTAGGACAGAGTACAGAGGTCAGTAGTATGTAGGGCAGTGTACAGAGGTCAGTAGTAGGTAGGTAGGGCAGTGTACAGGGGTCTGTAGTATGTAGGGCAGCGTGCAGGGGTCAGTAGTATGTAGAGCAGTGTACAGAGGTCAGTAGTTTGTAGGGTCGTGTAAAGAGGTCAGTAGTTTGTAGGGTCGTGTAAAGAGGTCAGTCATTTGTAGGGCAGTGTACAGAGATCAGTAGTAGGCAGGGCAGTGTACAGAGGTCACTAGCATGTAGGGCAGTAGCATGTAGGACCGCATATAGAGGTCAGTAGTATGTAGGCAGGGCACAGAGGTCAGTAGCATGTATAGCATGTAGGGCAGCGTGCAGAGGTCAGTAGCATGTAGGGCAGTGTACAGTGGTCAGTAGTATGTAGTGCGGCGTACATTGGTCAGTAGCATGTAGTGCGGCGTACAGAGGTCAGTAGCATGTAGAGCAGTGTACAGGGGTCAGTAATTTGTATGGCAGGGGTCAGGAGGACATGGTACAGGGAGATCATTAGGGCCAGATATAGGGGGGTCAGGGGCGCACTGTACTGGGAGGAGATCACAGTGCAAAGAGGTCAGGAGAGTATGGCACTGAGAAATTAGGAGGGCACGGTACAGGGGGATCAGGAGGGCTGGGGTCTCAAGAGGGCATGGCACTGGGGGGACAGGAGGGTATGGTATTTGGGGGGATCAAGAGGGCTGGGGTGTCAGGAGGGTATGGTATTGGGGGGTAGAAGGGAATGGTAGTGTTGTGTCAGGAGCGCATGGGGCTGGGACATGTCAAATCGCATGTCAAATCATGCCAATGTGAACGGGTGCTCAGACTTAATTAATAGGTTAAAGCCATGTCACACATGAGGAAAGTGAAATACTCACCTATTTCCTATGATGCCATGGCAGATCCTGCTGTGTTTCCTTTACCAAGAGAGTGACATTGCTGTTCTGGCCAGTGAGGAAGCAATGCTATGGAAATTGGTGACAAATTGCCACCTGTGACAGGGTTGTAAGTGGCCATGGCCTATTATGTGTAAACTAAAAAAAAAAAAGTGTTACCCTTTTTTACCCTTTGCCAAACATAATTCATTATCATTAATTCCTTCATCCGTTCTTTTAGCTAAAATTTCCATTGATTTGTTTTTGCAGTGCCGTGTTGAAAAAAGGGACCAATCACAGGATAACATGTGGACATTAGATGAGTTTTAAACTACTTTAATTACCAGATAGAAGAGCACTTTTTTGTTACAATAAAATTAATGAAAACCTGGTTTAGTTTTCTACTCATTATGACTAAATCACACAGGTTTATGATTTATCCATGATGCAGCACCCCAACCCTCATCTTGCTTGATATCCATCCATCTGAACGCTGCTTCTATCTCTTCACAGGTATGTCTGTATTGCTGATCGCTCCACCCAAAAACGGAACCATTGCTATCTGCCTATGCCTTTTAACATTGGTATGTCTGTATTGCTGATCGCTCCACCCAAAAACAGAACCATTGCTATCTGCCTATGCCTTTTAACATTGGTATATTTGTATTGCTGATCGCTCCACCCAAAAACGGAACCATTGCTATCTGCCTATGCCTTTTAACATTGGTATGTCTGTATTGCTGATCGCTTCACCCAAAAACGGAACCATTGCTATCTGCCTATGCCTTTTAACATTGGCATGTCTGTATTGCTGATCGCTCCACCCAAAAACGGAACCATTGCTATCTGCCTATGCCTTTTAACATTGGCATGTCTGTATTGCTGATCGCTCCACCCAAAAACGGAACCATTGATATCTGCCTATGCCTTTTAACATTGGTATGTCTGTATTGCTGATCGCTCCACCCAAAAATGGAACCATTGCTATCTGCCTATGCCTTTTAACATTGGTATGTCTGTATTGCTGATCGCTCCACCCAAAAACTGAACCATTGCTATCTGCCTATGCCTTTTAACATTGGTAAATCTGTTTAGACTAGCTTCATCTTCCTTAACCACTTAAGGACCGGAAGGATTTCCAGCTTTAGGACCGGAGCCCTTTTTGCGATTCGGCACTGCGTCGCTTTAACTGACAATTGCGCGGTCGTGCGACGTTGTACCCAAACGAAATTTGCGTCCTTTTTTTTCCCACAAATAGAGCTTTCTTTTGGTGGTATTTGATCACCGCTGCGTCATTTCTGATCGCCGCTATAAACAAAAGAAGAGTGACAATTTTGCAAAAAAACCCAAATTTCTTACTTTTTGCTAAAATACAAATCCGAAAAAAAAATACAAAAAAACATTTTTTTTCACCGTTTTTGGCCGATTTATATTCTTCCTCATATTTGCGATAAAAAAAATCACAATCGGCGTTTATTGATTGGTTTGCGCAAAAGTGGTCGTGTTTACGGATGATGAGAATTCATTTTTGGGGTTTTTATTTTTTTTTTATTTTTTACTAATAATGGCGGCGATCTGTGATTTTTTGCGGTACTGCGATATTTCAGCAGACATGTCGGACCATTTTGACACTTTTTTGGGACCATTGGCATTTATACAGCGATCAGTGCTATAAAAATGCACTGATTACTGTGTAAATGCCATTGGCAGTGAAGGGGTTAACCTGCAGGGGGCGCTCTAAGGGTTAACTGTGTTCCCTGGGAGTGTTCTAACTGTATGGGGGCTTGCCTAGCTGGGGAAGGGAAGTGGTCACAGCCTTCACGT
>BLSH010063931.1:1243273-1260816 GCA_018402905.1 Glandirana rugosa
CCCCAAGACACTACCCCCAGTCAGACACTACCCCCATGACCCCCCCATCACAGTACCCCCATCACAGACTGACCCCCATCACAGAACCCCCATCACAGAAACCTCCCATCACAGACTGACCCCCCTCCCCATCACAGTCCTCTCTTGATTTTGTCATCACAGCAAAGCACTGTACTCCCCCAGAGCCATACCTTATTTACACATGACATGAAGCTCGGCTGCTCTGGACAAAGGGCAGGACTTTTCAAGTTAAAGGTGGGTGATTGCTGGGACAACCCCGCTGCCTAGCAACCAATCAACCGCTTCTGAACTTAAAAAGTCCGGCCCTTTGTCCAGAGCGGCCGTGCTTCATGTCATGTGTAAATAACACAGGCAGTGTGGGGACAGGGGAGAGCAATGACGGAAGACAAGGACCTGCCGCGCCTGCCATGCTGTGAACATAGCAGCATCGGTAGGCAGGCAGGCAGTCAGGTGGATGAGGGGGGCGGGTATGTGCAACTGGAGGGAGGTGGAGAGGGGTGGTCCCAGGTGGCTGTTGTGTTCCTATAGAACTGGCACCACTGCAAGTGTGTGTGCGACAAGGGGGGCACTGGCTATACATTCCCGGTACAGCACAGCCCTGTACTACTCGCACTACTCATAATTCCACCCGCCAAATGCAAGCAGGTGAGTGGAATTTTTGAGGGCTGCCCTAGGGTGTTTGTGTGCCCAAATGTATTTTAATGTTATTGATCTTAATTTCCTAAAAAATTCTTGTGGGGCTGTTATTGGAATCATCTGAAACAAATATATTCATTTTGGTAATATGCTCATTTTTAAGACATCTATTCTCCCTAACCAGGAAAGAGGTTTTTGTCTCAGCTGCTTCAATTGTTCCTTGATATTATTCAACAATGGGATGTAATTAGTCTTATATATATCTTCCACTGACTCAGCCAGCTTGATACCCAAATACCCCATTTCTTCTCTGCACTACATAAAGGGGAGTGTCAGTTGGATGGCTTGCTGTTCCTTCATTGGAGTGGATATGTTTAATATCTCTGTTTTCTATGAAATCATCTTAAAATTCGATATCCTACCATACCGTTTGATTCCTCTACTATGTTGGGTATTGTGATCCTGGGATTAGTGATATAAAGTAAAACATCATCTGCGTATGCCGCTATTTTATGCTCTCTGTCTCCGATTCTCACCCCCCCTACATCTGCGTTCTTACGGATCACTGTCAGGAGGAGTTCAAGTGCTTTCACAAATATAATCGGAGAGAGGGCATCCCTGCCTAGTCCTGTTAGACTGCCCCAGAGAAGGTGAGAAGGTACCATTTATTCTAATTTTGGCTGTAGGACATTGATAGAGTGCCAAGATCCATCTCATCATCCTATCTCCAATTCCCAGGTATCTCAATGTTCCCACCATGAAGCCCCAGTCGACCCTGTCAAAGGCCTTCTTCGTATCTATTGACATGAGCTCGACTGGGGCCCCACTTCTCTTAACTTTGTGTATCATCAGAAGTGATTTGAGACAGTTGTCCCTCCCATCTCTTCCTGTCACAAACCCAGAATGGTCTTCATGTACCCATCTTGGTAGGAATAATTTTGGTCTCTCTGCAATTATTTTAGAATATCATTATTTACTAATGATATTGGCTTACAGCTTGCCGGAGAGTCTGGGTCTTTACCTTCCTTCAATATGAGGGTTATATAAGCCAATAATGATTCTTCTCTCATCCTCTCTCCCTCTGCCAGTTTGTTAAACAACTCACATAATTTAGGGACCAATATTCTTTAAAACCTTTTATAATATAACATAGAGTACCCGTCCGGGCCCGAGCTCTCCACAGGGCCATACTTGTAATTGCTCTAGTTATTTCTTCTTGTGTAATGGGGTCTTCTAAGCAGTCCAACTCCTCCTCAGGCACCTTTGGAAGAGCTAGGCCCTTAAGGTACTCTTGTATTTTCTAATTCTCATCTTGCTCCCCTCCTCTTTCTTCTTTTTGTCTAACATTATAAAGTTTACTGTAGTATAAATGGAAAACTTTAGTTATTTTAGGTTTCTTGTTATTAATCCTAGGAATGAACGTTGCATTCCTTTTTTCCTTTACAACCCCATCGGTACTTCTCTTTCATCACTAAATGGAGTGCACACCTTCTATCTACTTACATCAGATCCAACAATTTCTCTTTTTTTAATTCCTGTTTTTCTGTGATTCCTTTGCCTCTAATCTGTTTTTCTAATTCCTGGATTTTTCTATACAGGGTACTTATACTCTCCGTTCTTTCTTTCTTCTTTTTTTGCACCTATACCAATAAGTATGCCCCTCATATAGGCTTTATGTGTTTCCCATAGGAGGGAGCGTGAGGTCTCCACTGTATCGTTAGTAGCAAAAAAAAAGCTTTCTAGCTTCTGCTCTATATATTTTATTACTTGGAGGTCTTGAATCAGGGAATCATTTAGTTTTCAATCCATTCCACTCCAAACTCTAGTCCCCATCTCCAATTGCACCCCTACTGGGGCGTGGTCAGAGATGGTGATGGCTTTGATCTTTACTCCTTTAAGTTGAGGTAGCGTCTGATGTTTAATTTGAACGTAGTCCAGTCTAGATTTGGTCTAGGTTTGTTTTTTTTTTTATTCTCCAAATGTCTACTAGTTGATTCTCTACCAATAGACTTTTAACTTCATTACATCTACGGGATGAGCGGTGTATAGAGGTTCCCGTTGTGCTAATCTGGGTCTATGCAGATATTGAAGTCCCTTGATATCATAAGGCTCCCTTCTTTAAATGTCATCAGTTTTTTAAACACTTTCCTAAGGGAATAAATGTTTGCAAAGGTATAATCCACATTTTATAGTTTCCCCTTTACAAACAAAAATCTCCCCTCAGAGTCTGCCATTTGCTCTTTTACTAAATCCTATAGTGACTCCCCTTGCTCGGCTCAAGGTTGAGTCCCCAAAAAAACACTTGGGGAACCAATGGGAAGTTAACCTATATCAGGAGGCATCCGTGTCTCTTGACGACAAACCATATTCGCCCCATGGTGATGTAATTCTATATTAACCTTGTATTGAGTTTTGAGTCCCCTTATATTATAAGTCCCTAAATTTATCCTCACCATAAGCCGGCACAGGGAGCCCTTAATCTTTCATCTATGGGCCCTATCACCTCTTTATCCTTGTACACTTTCGGAGAAAAAAGAATAAAAAGAGCACATGACCAGCCAACCCTTAGTTCCCACCCCCAAAGTCTCTGCTGAAAGATCAGAGAAGATCTGTAGACCTACTCTCTCATAGGAGACTAGAAATTATACTATTTTCATATTCTTGGATATGGTCCCTTATAATTCCTTCCAATAGTTTACATATTTATGATGTTAGGCTGTTTGCTCTGTAATAACTAGTTGTTTAAAAGAAAGTTCAGCAAACACAAAACATGAGTTTCCCTAGCAGGGGTTTTCAGCAGTTCACTGTTGCTTAAAAACAAACGATCACTCAGCCCTTCTGGCTTGCACTTGCAGTACACCTGCTCTGCCCTTACCCCTTAGGCCCATGACTAAGCTCCGGGGGGTGGAGTGAAACATGTTGGGGGTGTGGCCTGGCCCGGGGTCCAGGCTGAGGTTACCACTCCATACATTTACTGCAGCAGGACACCATAGCTGTGTGACTTTCAGAGGTCACCCTTCCTTTCTTGAATCTTCTCTTACCCCTTAGGCCTCTGGTCTGTCTTCCACAGACTGGTTGCTCACCAACTCACTGCAGACAGCTAGCAGCCTCTTGCTGCTCTGGCTTCCACCTCTCTCCTAGGTGGAGCTCTCCTGACTCCTGGGCCAGACCGCTTGTAAGCCGGAGTGGAACCCAGAAACATGGTCAGGTCATTATTAATAGCCTAGCACATACCTGACCACTTAGTGTGCTGGTTGTTCTGAAAACCTGTACCCAGGATCAGAGATTTCATCCCACCCAAATCACTTAAAAAATCTCCAGGCTCTAGGTGATGTCACCGGATGGCCAAGCCCTTTGGCTACATAAGTAATGGTAAAGGTTGAATCTAACATTTACAGCGGGAGCTAGCGTCGGGATAAGAACTGGAGGAAGAACCGGTAGAGTAAGAACCATAAGAAGAACCGAAAGCAAAATCAGCGAAATCATCATCAGCGCAGCGAGAAGAACCGGGGGAAAAACCGGCAGCGAGAAGAACCGAAAGATGAAGACATCAGAGGGAGAAGAGTTCGGAGGGAGAAGACATGCTGGAGCTGCATTAATAAAGGACTTTGTCAAAAACCTGTGTACCTTTTTCTTATTTCTTTTTACACTTTTTTTTGGGTGAATGGGTAGGGGTATGTACCCTATACTTATTCACATAGGGTGGGGGCTGGGATCTTCCAGACTCCGATAAGCCCCCCGCCCACAGACTCCCACAACCACTGGCCAGGGTTGTAGGGAAGAGGCCCTTGTCCCCATCAATATGGGGACAAGGTGCTTTGGGGTGCCCAAAAGCACCCACCCCCCATGTTGAGGGCATGTGGCCTGATATGGCCCAGAAGGGGTTAAGAAGACACGCTGGAGCTGCGTTAATAAAGGACTTTGTCAAAAACCTGTGTACTTTTTTTTTATTTCTTTTTGACCCTTTTTTTGGTTGAATGGGTAGGGGTACAATGTACCCTATACTCATTCACATAGGGTGGGGGCTGGGATCTTTGGGCCCCCTTGTTAAAGGGGGCTTCCAGACTCTGATAAGCCTCCCGCCCACAGACTCCCACAACCACTGGCCAGGGTTGTAGGGAAGAGGCCCTTGTCCCCATCAACATGGGGACAAGGTGCTTTGGGGTGGGGGTGCCCAAAAGCACCCACCCCCCATGTTGAGGGCATGTGGCCTGATATGGCCCAGAAGGGGTTAACAAGGCATTAAAAGCGCCCGTGTTGCGGCGCTTCTAAAGCGCTTTTGTGGGCGCTTCAGAAGCGCTGGCCATTCATTTCAATGTCATGGGTACACCTTGTATTAAATGTTTATTTGTAGAATAATTAAAAAAAAAAAAGAAAGAATGGAAGATGATATTTCCTTTTCCTTTACATTTTTCATGATGTGTTATATAAAAAAGTTAAAGTGTTTGTTACCCTAATAAAAAAAATGGATCTTGTTTCCTTAAAGCATGTTATACAGCACGGTACTTGTGCTGTATAATTTGACTCCCTGTATCACCTGAACGATCTGGCTGATCCTACCTGGTTCTACCCTTCCCCCTGTAAACTGTAAATCATGGCTGCTGAGCCCTGACACCGTGGTCAGTTTACATGCCTCCTTCATCCGCTGTCTCTCCTTGCTCACCTCTCTCCCCACCTCCCTCCCTGCCTGTCAGCTGTGTCATGGCCGAAATTGGCAAAAAATATTGTTTTCTTGCTATGATCCCCTCTGTTATATAATAGTATGTGCCTCAGTGAATGTTATTTATCAAAAATATGCCGCTTCATACCTAATTTCACCTGACCACTCGCAGCTCTCCTCCCCTCTTCCCGGCTGACGTCAGCCAGGTATTCTCAGCCCTGCTCGCTGTAGCTGTCGGATCAGGGAAGACAATGGCGCTCTGAAATTACATATGAAACTGCATATTTTTGATAAATAACATGCACTGGGGCACATACTATAATATCACAGAGGGGATAGTAGGAAGAAGAAAAGTGTCTTTACAACCACTTTAAGTGTTGAGGTCTGGTATTCAGCTAAGTTGTGGCTAAGCTGACGTTTAAAGCAGAATTAAACCCTAACTGGATGACATCTAGTTTGCTAAAGTGCTGTATATTGGAAACAATTGCCTTGATTTTTTTTCTAGAATATACTGTTTTCACCAGGCTAGGAGGTGCCTGCATGTCATTGTTCGGCATGGGCTTCCTGATGATTACAGTGAAACATAGAAAGAGCATCAGAACAGCCACTTATGGTCTCTACCAGAAAATGCAGGAGAGTTATTTATGTTAAAGATTTTAGTGACTGGGTTAACATATACCAGGGTCAGGTCAAGTAAAATTACGCATTAAGGTTTAAGGCCAATTCACACTATGTACGGTGACACACTGGAAACAATTGTTTCCTATCTCTCCCATCCGCACTGCAAAGCAGCCTAGTGCTGTGCTGAAGAATGCTGCAATAAAATGCAGACATGCTGCATTTATCGCAGTGCGCTGACCCAAATCACACTGCAATGTCAGACAGCGCAACCCAGCGAGCCGCCCACAATTGCAGCGAATGAAATGCACATTTTGTACACTACAAATAAAGCTGGTAGAAAAGGGGATGGTGCTGTGAATCTTATGGCCCACTGGCCAGCAGGCAACGCACAGCGGCCTGATCATTGAATCGCTCTTGCTGCTCTTTGATTTGATTCAAAGAAAATAAATAAATAAAAATAAATGAATAAAAAGGGGCAGACTTGATGGACTACTTAGTCTTTTTCTGCCGTCACTTTTCTATGTTTCTATGTTTCTATGATTCACGTGTTTTTTACATAAGCTGCAATTAGAAAAATGTGTGAATCTTGGATAAAGGTTGTGTAAATCTTGGGTGAAAACAATGATAAATAGACACTTAACCTAACCTAACCCTTAATGCTTAATCAATTTGACTTAATCCTGCTATATGGCAAATTCTGAGTATTGAGTGTAATGCGGCGAATACTCTGTGACTGGAGGAGGGACAGTGCACGTGACTTTGGAGTCCTGTGGCTACTTGTTTTTTTTTTTGTTATTTTTGACAGAATGATTTATCGAAGTGCTGGTATTTGTTTTTTAAAGTGGTTCTAGATGCTGAAAGTTTATTACCTTCATGCATCCTATGCATGAAGGTAAAAAACCTTCAGTATGCAGCAGATGACCAGAGGGCTGTCTATCAGCTATAGAATCAACCTGCTTCCTAGCAGCCAATGAAGCTAATTCCCAACATAAAAATAAAGAATTATTATAGTTTATTATTAATTTAAGGTTTCTTAACTATTTGCTGGTGCCTCCCAATGGTCCTATGTAGATGTTAACACTGGAAGGCAGAGATGGCTTCCCTATCATGTAAAAACTATGAGTCACTGATCAGTAGTCATACTGCTGTGAGAAGACTCTCAGCACAGAACTTCAGAACCGCAGGGATTATTATTATTATTATACAGGATTTATATAGCGCCAACAGTTTGCGCATCGATTTACAATATGAGGACAGACAGTACAGTTACAATACAATACAGGAGGAATCGGAGGGCCCTGCTCGTTAGAGCTTGCAATCTAGAAATGCATATGTTCAGTGGCTGGATGCTAAGATAGGGTGACCAGTCCCCGGTTTCAGGTGACAATCCCTGGATTGAGGACACTGTCCCCGGAAGAAATCTGTCCCCGGTTTTTTTCCTGCTTTGCAGGGCCGGGGACATCTGCTCATCCTACTCTGGGAGTCGGCAAGCCGTCAATCATGATAGACCTGATGACCGCGGGTAGTCGACGGGTCGATCGGGAACACAGACCTTTCCCCAGCCGCTGCCACCGCTCTCTGCAGAGGTCGGGAGAAGGCACAGTAATGGATAGAGGAGCTGCTGGAATTACCTTTTTACATTAACCAGCAGGTGCTTGGTTGCCGGGCAGTTCTAGCAACCAATCACCAGGTTGTTAATGTAAAAAGTTGACTCTGTTATATCCCGCCCCCGCCCTCTATTCATTACAGTGACTTCTCCCGTTCTCTACTCTACTATACACCGGTGTAAGGTAGGAGAGTACTACCTACATTCTGGTGTAAATGGGAACACAGAGGACACTACAGTTGAGGGGAGGGAGGGGTGAAGGGCACAGAGAACTCTAAAAGGGGGGTATGAAGAGGACAGAGGACATTGCACTGGGAGGGGGTAAAGGGGACAGAGGAAACTGCATTGGGGGGCACAGAGGACACTACAGTGGGGGGAGGGGTGTGTGTAGGGGACAGGGGACATTGCATGGGGGGCAGAGGACACTACAGTGGGGGGTGTGTGATGGGGGACAGGGAACATTGCATGGGGGGGCAGAGGACACTACAGCGAGGGTGTGTAAAGGGGACAGAGGATGCTGCTTTGGGGTACACGGGACACTGCAATAGTAGAAGGGGCAGAGGACCCTACTGCAGGGTGGAGGGGGGCAGAGGACACTATAGTGGGGGTGTGTGATGCGAAAGGGTGCAGGGCACTGTTATGGGGAGGCAGACAACCCTATTGTATGGGGGAGCAGAGGTCCCTACTGCGGGAGGAGGGAAGTAAAACTACTGTGTGTGTGTGTGGGGGGGGGGGGGCAGAGGACACTATGCTGTGCTTTTATCAGGTGCTTGACAGTTATTTTTTTAAAGGACGACCCCCCTAGTCCGGGGATCTTTGATTTCCTCCATGTTGTCCAGGTGGATCTCAACCTCTGAAAGGTTGCCTACCCCTGCCCTACTGTATTTTTGCCTCGGCTGGTCTGTGACAGGCACTGAACAGGCTGAGCTGCCGGGCACTGATCAGGCTGAGCTGATGGGCACTAAACAGGCTGCATTGATGGGCACTGAACAGGCTGCATTGATGGGCACTGAACAGGCTGCATTGATGGGCACTGAAGAGACTGAGCTGATGGGCACTAAACTGGCTGCATTTATAGGCACTGAACAGGCTGCATTGATGGGCATTGAACAGGCTGAGCTGGTGGGCACTGAACAGGCTGAGACGATGGACACTGAACAGGATGAGCTGATGGGCACTGAACAGGATGAGCTGATGGGCACTGAACAGGCTACATTTATGGACGATGAACATGCTGTATTTATGCACTGAACATGTTGCATTGATGAGCACTGAGCAGGCTGCATTGATTGGCACTGAACAGGCTGAGCTGATGGGCACTGAACAGGCTGCATGTATGGGCACTGTACAGCCTGAGCTGATGGGCACTGAACAGGCTGCATTGATGGGCACTGAACAGTCTGCTTTGATGGACACTGAACAGACTGCATTGATGGGCAATGAACAGGCTGCATTGATGGGCACTGAACAGGCTGAGGTGATGGACACTGAACAGGCTGAGGTGATGGACACTGAACAGGCTGCTTGGTGGGCACTGAACAGACTGCATTGATGGGCAAAGAACAGGCTGAGCTGATGGACACTGAACATACTGCATTTATGGGCACTGAACAGTATGAACTGATGGGCACTGAACTGGCTGCATTGATGGGCACTGATCAAGCTGAGCTGATGGTCACTGAACAGGCTGCATTTATGGACACTGAACAGGCTTCATTGATGGGCACTGAACAGGCTGAGCTGATGGGCACTGAACAGGCTGCATTGATGGGCACTGGTGAGTCTACATCAGTGTTTTCAACTCCAGTCCTCAAGGCACACCAACAGGTCATGTTTTCAGGATTTCCCTCAGATGAAACAGCTGTGGTAATTACTAAGGCAGTGAAACTGATCAAATCACCTGTGCAAACTCATGGAAATCCTGAAAACGTGACCTGTTGGTGTGCATTGAGGACTGGAGTTGAAAAACACTGGTCTACATTGATGAACACTGGTGAGACTTCATTGATGGACACTGGTGAGGCTGCACCGATGGACACTGATGAGGCTGAGCTGATGAGCACTGGTGAGGCTGCATTGATGGGCACTGATCAGGCTGCATTGATGGACACTGGTGAGGCTGCACTGATGGGCACTGAAGAGTCTGAGCTGATGGGCATTGATGAGGCTGCATTGATGGGCACTGGTGAGGCTGCATTGGTGGGCACTAGCGAGGCTGCATTGATAGGCACTGGTGAAGCTGAGCTGATTGGCACTGGTGAAGCTGATCTGATTGGCACTGGTGAGTCTGCGCTGATGGGCACTGATGAGGCTGCATTGATGGGTACTGATGAAGCTTCTTTGATGGACACTGGTGAGGCTGCATTGATGGGCACTGATCAGGTTACATTGATGGGCACTAATCAGGCTGCATTGATGGGCACTGGTGAGGCTGCATTGATGGGCACTGGTGAGGCTGCATTGATTGGCATTGATGAGGCTGCACTGATGGGCACTGATGAGGCTGTGCCGATGAGCACTGGTGAGTGTAATACACTCTTGAAAAGTGCTTTAAAATGCATGGCTTTCCCTTTTATGAACAAGAAAATAATGACGTTATGCAGTTGGGCTGGTATAATAATACTATGGGGCTTGTATGAAATGATTTCCAGAAATAACGTATATATCATACAATAATTACATAAACATATACCACATACACTACATATATCATTTGACGAAAATATGCTTATAAAATAGTTTAACATTTGCCAATAAAAAAAAAAATAAAAATATGTCCCCAGATTTCATTTTAAAAATCTGGTTACAGTACCTTATGCTAAGACCCTGCCAGCACATACTGTACATGGGTTAGATTTGTGGGAAGAGGTTAAATTACTACTAAATTGTATTATTATTAATAGAGTTGAGCGGACACCTGGATGTTCGGGTTCGTGGGTTCGGCCGAACTTCGCAAAAAGTTTGGCCCCGAACCCCATTGAAGTCAATGGTGACCCGAACTTTTCAGCACTAAAATGGCTCTAAAAAAGTCCTGGAAAGGGCTAGAGGGCTGCAAAAGGAAGCAAAGTGGGGGTAAGAGTAGGACAAGTGCCCTGCAAACAAATATGGATAGGGAAATAACTTAAAATCACATAAAAAAATTAAAAATGTATACCAATGGCTGTGTGAGGCCAGTATAAATGTCTATTCTGCACAAGGTACAAACAAGTCTTGTGGGATCCATGCCTGGTTCATTTTAATAAACGTTAGCTTGTCCACGTTGGCTGTGGACAGGCTGCTGCGCTTGTCTGTGATAACGCCCCCTGCCGTGCTAAACACACGTTCAGACAATACACTGGCTGCAGGGCAGGCAAGCACCCCCAAGGCATAAAGGGCAAGCTCAGGCCATGTACCCAATTTGGAGACCCAGAAGTTGAATGGGGCAGACCCATCAGTCAGTACGTATAGGCGTCCGCACACATACTGTTCCACCATGTTGCTGAAATGTTGCCTCCTGCTAAGACCTTACCTATCAGCTGGTGGTGCTGTTTGTTGTGGCGTGCTGCTGACAAAGCTTTTCCACATTTCGCCCATGCTAACCCTGCCTTCTGAGGTGCTGGCGGTGCCACAGCTGCGTTGGTGACCTCTTCCTCCTCCTCTGCCTTCGCCTTGTGCTTCCACTGAGCCCCCAGTATAATTTGGGAATGCCCTCAGCAGCGTGTCTACCAGCGTGCGCTTGCAGTCGCGCATCTTCCAATCACACTGTTGGCACCTGTGTTTCGTCATCATCAGAGACGTGCTGCGGTGGTGTTTACATGTCCTCATCCTGAAACGGAAGTGGTTGGGTATCGGTGCACTCAACGTCTTCCACTTCTGGGGCAGGGCTATGTGGATGGCCCATGGAAAGCACACCAGCAGAGTCATCAAAAAGCATAAGAGACTGCTTCATGACTTGGGGCTCAGACTGCAGACTCAGAGGCATTGTCAGCCACTCAATCTACTATCGCCTGTACTTGTTCTGGCCTCACCATTCGTTGAGCGGCATTCGGGCGTACCATATAACGTGGAAGGTTCTGTCGGCTACTCGCACCTGAGAAAGGTGTTTCATTTGTGCGTGTAGCTGGCACCGATCTACCACGTCCTCTCCGTGCAACAGGAGCTTCACCAACACCAGCAGCATCAGCAGCACCACGACCACGTCCCTTATTTGACGCTCTCCTCATTCTGGATGCAAATGTACTATTTAGCACAAATTTATATTATTTTTTGAACCGGCAATGTAGACACACTTTTTAATTTTGTGCAAGAAATGCACAGCAAGGTGCAAATGTACTATGTAGCACTATTTATTATTATTTTTTTTTTAAACCAGCAATGTAGAGGTACTTTTTAATTTTGTGCAAGAAATGCACAGCAAGGTGCAAATGTACTGTGTAGCACTATTTTTTTTTTTTTTAAACCAGCAATGTTGACGCACTTTTTCATTTTGCGCAAGAAATGCACAGCAAGGTGCAAATGTACTATGTAGCACTATATTTTATTTTTTTTAAACCAGCAATGTCGACACGCTTTTTAATTTTGTGCAAGAAATGCACAGCAAGGTGCAAATGTACTATCTAGCACCATTTATTTATTTTTTTTTTAAACCAGCAATGTAGACGCACTTTTTATCTTTGTGCAAGAAATGCACCGCTGGCCGCAAATGTAGTATTTTGAATATATTTTTTTTAAACCAGCAATGTAGATGCACTTTTTATTTTTGTGCAAGAAATGCACCGCTGGCCGCAAATGTAATATTTAGAATATTTTTTTTTTAAATCAGCAATGTAGACGCACTTTTTATTTTTGTGCAAGAAATGCACCGCTGGCCGCAAATGTAGTATTTAGAATATTTTTTTTTTAAACCAGCAATGTAGACACAGTTTTTAATTTTGTGTAAGAAATGCCCTGCTGGCCGCAAATATAATATTTTGCACAAAAAAAAAAAATGTAATTTGTCTAACTGCAATGTAAAAGCAGTATTTAAATATGCCAAAATGTTGCCAACTGAACAAACACGATTAAAGTAGTGTCCCTGACACACAAGCAGTTGCAAGTGCACTGCACTTGCAAAAATGGCTGCAAACGCCCACCTAACAAGCAGAAAAATTGCTTAGGTTTTATATGAGGCACTTTGCTTAGCAAACAAAATGTACTCTAGCAAACAAAAATCTCCTCTAGCACCCACCCACCAATAAATCACTGTTTTTCACAGATTTTCTAAAGCTAATCTGTCCCTCACAGCAGCAGCAGCATCCTCTCCCTACACTAGTATAAGATGATTTTCTTTCTTTTTTTTTTTTGTAATTCCTTTATTTAGGTATCAGAGTGTTAAACAAACAACAGTAATCAGCAATATCATTTTAACAATAAAGACACTTGACAGGTACATTGGTACAAATTCAGAACGCAACCTCTTTTTCATGGATTGAAAAAATCCTGTACCATTACTTGTGTGAGACATCTGGGGGCTCCATTCAGAGAAAGGTATGAAACAACAGGTCCGCATGGGCGGGAGCACTAGCCCCTCGCCTCAGCATCGATATACCTAGGGAGCCATCGGTTATGGGAGATTATTAGGTCTTATTGTTTCTTTTCAGATTTAAGCTAGTGACTGGGGGGGGGGAGAGACCCATCGAAGTGGGATACTTCAATGTATAAACAGGTAAAAGGAGTAAAGTAGATCAGATTTGGAAGAATGTATAAAAGGGGTCGGGACTGGAAACCCATCCCTTCCCATCACATTGAAGGGCAGTTAGTAAACGAGTACTAAGGGAATGGGGATGGGTACAAGAAAGTGATGAGGAGGAGATTGCTAGAGAAAGAAGAAGTGGGGTGGGTACAGGAAAAAAGAGTGGGTTACCTACCAACTGGGAGGTAGGGAGGGTTTAGGAGAGTGATGAGTGGAAAGGAGAAGTAGGGGGTCGACCCTTCACCCCCCGCCCGGACCGAGCCACGCGACTTGCAAAGGCCCAAACAAATCACGACATCACATCTAGGTAGGGTTTAGTGTAAACATAGTAATTCCAGGGCCTCCATATTTCACGAAAGGCCTCCTCGCGCCCGTAGAGGGTCGCCGTGAGGTCCTCCATGTTCCGCAGTTCATTGACCTTCCTGAACCACAATGCTTTTGAAGGGGGGCCCTCCGATCTCCAGCAAAGGGGTATGCATGCTCTAGCCGCGTTCAGTAGGTGAATAGTAAGTGAGGATTTATATTTTCCGACTGGACGAGGGGATAAGTGTAGCAGACAAGCAGCGGGATTACCTTCCACCTCAACTCCCGTGAGCTGCTTGATGATGCTTGCCACATCTCGCCAGAAATCCGCAAGCTTAGGGCAAGACCAAAAGATGTGGAGCATCGTACCCTCTGACCCTCCACATCTCCAACAGGAGCTGGGTACCTCCGGTGCAAATCGGTGAATGAGAGAAGGGACTCTGTACCAGCGTGAGAGAATCTTATATCCGGTTTCTTGTATTCTAACAGCCATCGAAGACTTTTGAGCTAGGTACAGAATTTTCATCTTCTGGGTATCGGAAAATTGTATGTTCAGATCTGTTTCCCACCTCAAGAGGAAGGGCGGCACATAGTCACTCCCCGGGTCTATCAGCAGGGCATAGATTAACGAAAGAGTATGCCGCACCGGCTCCCCGGAGTGGCAAATGCGTTCAAAATCCGTTAGATCGCGTAGGATCCCAGGGGTCCCGGCGATTCTACGGAGAAAGCAGCGCAGCTGTAGACCGCTCCAGAAATCAAGCAAGGGGCCCACTCCCGTCTCGTCCCATTGTAAAGTAGGTGATCTGTCCAGATTGAAAAAGTCACAGAGATACTGTTTACCCCTGTCTCTGAGGGCCTGGAAGCGGGTACCCTGCAGACCCGGCTCAAAAGCGGGATTACCCAGGATGGGGATCAGTGGGGAGGGTATAGGCGAGATCCGAGAATGGCGAAAGGCCTCTCTGGCCACTTTAAGGGTGCAACCGAGGGTGGGGTGGCCGGCAGCGGCCGCCGGAGGCGGCTCCGGCGACCACAACCAGCCCCGCAAAGTTTCACCGGTATCCTCCATCTCCATGGTCACCCACAACTTCGTCTCCGAGTGACAATGCCAATCAACCACCCTTGCCAGATGTGCTGCTCTGTAGTAAGCCTTTATGTCCGGGAGCCCCAGGCCTCCCCTAGCTCGAGGTAGGTGAAGGAGTTTGAGTTGGATGCGAGGATGCGGTGGGACCAGAGAAATTCCCTGAAAAGGGTGGCTATCCTCTTGAAGAAGGACGGAGGTAAATGTATAGGCAATGCCTGCATGATATACAAGATCCGGGGAAGAATCGTCATCTTCAAGGCACTGCAGCGCCCGAACCAGGAAAGGGTAAGGGAGTGCCAGTGAATGAGGTCGTTTTTAAGACGAGCTAGAAATTGGGCAAAGTTTGCTTCATAAAGGTCCGCAGGGTCCGGGGTGATGTTAATTCCTAGGTAACGGACCGAGGACTGGGCCTGTTGAAGGGGGGAGGAGGAGGTCACCGCTCTGATCTCATTGCTGTCTGCCGTGACATTTAAAAGAGTGGACTTTGCTAAATTGATTTTATAAAATGACAGAGAGCCGTATGCCTCAAGTGTGTGTAGTAGTTCTGGAAGAGAGATTCGCGGATTAGTAAGGAAGAAAATTAAGTCATCCGTGAAAGCGGCTACTTTGTGTTCTCCGGATCGCTTGCAGAATCCACTGATAGCAGGGCTACCTCTAATCACACAGAGCAAGGGCTCGAGAGTAAGTATAAAAATTAGGGGGGACAGGGGGCAGCCCTGACGTGTACCATTACGAATCTCAAAGAAAGGCGAGCGGGTCTCATTCACCTTCACCGCCGCCGTGGGGCTGGAGTAAAGGGAGAGGACCCAGCTACGCATAGAGGATTGGAGCCCTATGTGTTCGAGTGTTGCCCGCAGGAACGACCACTTAACCCTGTCAAAGGCCTTTTCCGCGTCCGTTGACAGCAGAAAAAGCGGACGACCTGATGACCTGGCAGCATGGATCAAATTTAGTGTCCGAATGGTGTTGTCCCGAGGTTACCGAAGGGGGACGAAGCCCGCCTGATCTCTATGGATCAGGGACGGGACATGGGGTAGAATATGATTGGCAAGGACCTTCGCAAAAAGCTTCAGGTCGGCATTTAAAAGCGCGATCGGGCGATAGTTACCACATCGGGTCGGATCCTTACCCTCCTTGGGGATCAGAGAGATGTATGCCCGTAACGAGTCAATTGGGAAGGAGTGTCCCTTCGTAATGGAGTTCCACGCCGAGACCAACAGTTGTGAAAGGACCCCAAAGAAGGTCTTGTAGTAAACTGGGGTGAAGCCGTCCGGGCCCGGGGCTTTTTTGGGTTTAGAGTGCGCTAGTGCCACACTCAATTCTTCGACTGTGATGGGTTCCTCCAAGGCCTCCACGGCCTCGGGAGGCAGAGACGGCATACCTGATGCTGCGATGTAGGACAGGGACCCGTCCTCCCCCGCAGGCATCGAGGTCCCAGAGGGTCGGTCCTCTATGTTGTAGAGCCCCTGAAAAAAAGATTGGAATTCCCTGGCTATTTCCGGGGAGGAGGTAAGTTTCTGACCCTGGGCGCCGGAAATTTGAGAGATAGAGGTCTTGACCTGGGGGCCCCTAAGTGCCCTTGCCAGAAGGGTGCCTGGTTTATTAGAGAACTCAAAGAAAGAGCGATGAGCCCAGGCCAGTTTTTGTTTGGTTTTATGGAAGAGCAAGGTGCTCAGTTCCTCCCTAGCCCGTTGGAGATCCAGGTAGGTTGACCGCGCCAGGCTGGCTTTGTGGGCTTGTTCCAATCTTTGGACCAAGGCAAGCAGTTCGTCTACCCTCTTAGCCCTCTCTCGTTTTTGTCGGGCCCCTATTTTCATCAGGATTCCCCGGGTCACCGTTTTATGGGCCTCCCAGACTATGAGTGGATTGTCCACTGACGGAGTGTTCACGGGGAAAAAGTCGCGGATAGCCGAGAGTAGCTCTGTTCTGGTCTCCTCCGATTGCAGAAGGGACTCATTCAGCCTCCAAGAGGGAGGGGGCCTAGAGGTCGGACCCCATCGGAGGGTCAGGTGCACTGGGGCATGGTCCGAGAGGGAAATGATGTCAATGGATGCGGAGACTACCCTGGCGAGTTCGCCTTGGGGGATGAAAAGGTAGTCCAGACGGGAATAAGTATGATGCACTGGTGAGAAAAAAGAGTAATCTCTGGACTGCGGGTGGAGTATACGCCAAGGATCGGTAAGATGGAGGAGTTGAAGGTCTGCCTTAAGGCTTTTTAGGGGAGAGTATGACAGGTGGGACGCACCCCTGGAAACATCCAGGAGAGGGTCCAAGGCGAAATTGAGGTCGCCTCCAAAGATCAAGATGCCCTCATGGAACTCGAGAAGCTCAGGCAGCAGGTCCTGCAAGAACCGTGGGTGATCAATATTGGGAAAATAGACATTCACCAGTGTGACCCGCACCCCGGACACCCATCCCTTAACTAGGAGATAGCACCCCCGTGGGTCCGCCCTGAAGGCGTTAAGGGTCCAAGGGACGGACCTGTGGATCAGGATACTCACCCCCTTCGCCTTGGAGATCGGAGAGGCCCCATGGTATACCGTAGGGAATGTTCTGTTGGACAGTCTGGGGATGTGGTCCGTCCGGAAATGCGTTTCCTGGAGGAAGACTATATGGGATTTACTCTTTTTTAGGTCTGAAAGAAGGCGTGAACGCTTCTCAGGGACATTAAGCCCCCTAATGTTGTGCGACGTGAACTTGAGAAGGGCCATATCCTCTCAAGTGGCCCCGGGCAGCCCCCCCCAGGGGGAGGACAGCCAAAGGCCCTGCTGGCTCCGCCCGGGCGAGGGGCAGACCGAGGGGGGGAAAGGAAGGGGGGGAGCGAGAACAGGAGGAACAGTAAGAAAGACAAAAGGAGAGGGGGGGGGCAGGGGGAGGCAAGAGGTTAGAGAAAGGGGATCAGTAA
>BLSH010063931.1:1271174-1287592 GCA_018402905.1 Glandirana rugosa
ACACGAAGGTGACTCGGGGGCCACAGTAAACCCTTACGGGGGTCGTCGCGGATATGGTCACACGCGAACATCAGCGCGTAGAAGGAGAGTCCGAGGTCACTACCTTAATTCCTGCCGTGTAACAGGAACATTGCCCCTAGGTCGTCCCACCGGTGGGTCATTAGTCTTCTTCAATGTTACACCCGTTGAGCCGACAGCAACACGTCCGTGACGTCGTACATCAGCCCGTACCCACGGTCCGACGGGTCTCCGTTTCTGTTCGACAGGAGACACCCTCCACATAGTAGACACAGGAGGCATAGGGGGGTCGGTGCGAGGCAGTGCCTGCACAACGACAGCCGAGTTGCCCACATTGTAACTTCTTCTGATTACTGGGTGGCCACCCTGCTGGATCCCCGTTACAAGGACAATGTGCCGTCCTTAATTCCATCACTGGAGCCTGAGAGGAAGATGCGCGACTACAAGCGCACACTGGTATAGGCGCTGCTGGGGGCATTCCCAAATGACACCGGGGGCTCAGTGGAAGCACAAGGCGAAGGCAAAGGAGGAGGAGGAAGAGGCCGCCAATGCAGCTGTGCCACTGCCAGGACCTCAGAAGGCAGGGTTAGCATGGCCGAAATGTGGCAAAGCTTTGTCAGTAGCCCGCCACAACAAACAGCACCACCAGCTGATAGGCAAGCAGGAGGCAGCATTTCAGCAACATGGTGGAACAGTATATGTGCACACGCCTACACGTACTGACTGATGGGTCTGCCCCATTCAACTTCTGGGTCTCCAAATTGGGCACATGGCCTGAGCTTGCCTTTATGCCTTAGAGGTGCTGGCCTGCCCTGCAGCCAGTGTATTGTCTGAACGTGTGTTTAGCACGGCAGGGGGCGTTATCACAGACAAGCGCAGCCGCCTGTCCACAGCCAACGTGGACAAGCTAACGTTTATTAAAATGAACCAGGCATGGATCCCACAAGACTTGTTTGTACCTTGTGCAGAATAGACATTTAGACCAACCTCACACAGCCATTGGTATACCTGTTTTTTTTTTTTAATATGCCTCAATATTTTGGGGGCTACCCCAATTAGAAAAAAAAAAAACAAACAAAGAACAAAAAGTGGCTACCTCCTCCTCCTCCACCACCACTGCCACTTCCCCCTACACTGCCATGGTCATGGCCTAGTCAACCTCTAGGCTCTTACTCCACATCCACCCCCCCTTCCCATTTTTATTTTTTTTTATTTGATTTTAAGTTATTTTCCCTATCCCCATTTTTTTGTAGGTCACTTGTCCTACTCTTACCCCCATTTTACTTCCTTTTTGCAGCCCTCTAGCTCTTGCCAGGACTTTTTTTACAGCCATTTTTGTGCCTTTAAGTTCAGGTCCCCATTGACTCCAATGGGGTTCGGGGTCCGGGGTCAAGTTCGGGTAACGTTCGGTACCGAATCCAAACTTTTTCGCAAAGCTCGGCCGGACCCTCCGAACATCCAGGTGTTCGCTCAACTCTAATAGAAACGTATTATAAAAGTAAAGTCAGAACTACCTGAATCTGTCACGTTACTGAAACTTTGACAAAGTTTTCATGAATTAGAACTTGTATTTAGGACTTTTAAAAAGGACTATACACCCAGAAAACTTCTGCAAATTTTTTTTTGAATTTCTCACAATGACTTTTGTGACCAAAATGCATGTCCAGTATTAAAGTAGAATTCCAGGCAAAGTCTGACTAGTCTTAAAAATGCTCCCTGCCCTCTCATAACATCTCTTCTGACTAACCTGTGTAAGAAAGATCTGTATACTTACCTATTTTTAGGCTAATTCAGTGCGGTCACATGACCTGGCCCCCCTCTGTCAGCCAGCAGTGGCTGCAGGGAAGAGGAGGAAGAGACAACAACGGATGGACCATAGGGAGTGACATCAACGCTCCCAGTAATTCCAGCTGTTGTGAAGCGCTCTCCCCTCAACACCGCTGGCTAACACAGGGAAGATTGCATGACAGGGCTGGCGCAGCCTGAAAATAGGTAAGTATATACAGTACATCTTTCTTACAAAGCTTAGTCAGAATAGATGTTAGGAGGGGATTTTGTCCGAAATTCAATTTTAAGCCCACATCAAGCCAGCTTCCTAGAGGCATTAAAAGAGAAATATGGTCAAGCTTTTTTGGCCATACTTTTTTGTGAGCGCTGGAGAGGCAGAGCCGAGAGCAGTGACTGACAGTAATCACTCTCTGCTCAGAGCGGATGAAGAACTGAGTGATCAGGGGTCATGTGATTGCTCAGTTCTTGAGATTATAGCTGGCAGGAAACAGCTACAGCATCAGACCGAAGCTTCAGCAGGGAGGTGGCTGAGTATGTATGTATGTGTCTGTCTTATTCACTAACCCCAACTTCTTTAATTTCTTCTACAATTTTAGAACCTGACTCCTGACTTCAATACCCAGAGGCAAATATATTTCCTTCACTCAAAACTATCTCTAGTAAACCAGGAAATGAAAAAAAGTTTAATGTGTACGTGTGTGGATTACATTTTGCAAATGAGAGGACGTCAAACATCTTTATCTGTGTAAATCTAGATAATCGTTTTATTACCATAGCATGGCAATAAACAGCCCTAAAGAAAACCCTTGTATTTTCACTTGTTATGTGAACCAAACCCCAGGAAAAACTGATGTGTCGGGCTTCCAGAACCGAAAACAAACTTACTGAAATTATACACCTAAGATGAATATTCACTGTTATGTCCATGTCAAACCAGCTTCTTATAGGGGTCAGTGTTTTATGAAAATGTAGAACCTGACTGCTGACTCCTACATTCAGAGGCAATCTGTTCCCTTCAGAGACTAGGGCTGAATACAAGAACTAAGAACAGAAAACTGCAGAAAAACATGGAACTGTCATCTATAATAGCTACACAGCTCCTGCATATAGCATATTTTCACCCTGTCATGAGAGCTCCTGAAGAGGCCAATAAGTGGCTATGCAAATATATATGGTTGCCAATTGTCACTATTAGGAAGCTGGTCTACAATAATGATGAACAGCAAATGATAGAGCACAATCACGTTGACAGGAAAAGTTGGAAGGAAGCTAGAGGAGATCAATGGCACTGAGATACAAAGAAGAAAGAAAATAAGTGAAAACATAATTTTACATTAAAAAAAGGCAACTGTTTATAACAGACGGGGGGTAATTTACTATCGTGCCAAAATGAAATAGCGGCCATAAATACTCTCAAAATAGCGCCCAAATGGAATTGACTATAGTGCCGCATATCAGTGCCACGTATCAGTGCCCGTCAGTGTTGCTTGTCAGTGCTGCCCATCAGTGCTGCATATTTGCCCCATCATCAGTGCAACCTTATCAGTGCCACCTCATCAGTGCCAATCTGTACTGCCTCATCAGTGCCCGTCAGTGTAGCCTCATCAGTGCCCATCAGTGTAGCCACATCAGTGCCCGTCAGTGAAGGAGAAAATGTACTTTATACAAATTTTTGTGACAGAAACAAAGAAAAATGTTTTTTTTTTTCAAAATTTTCAGTCTTTTTTTTGTTATAGCGCAAAAAATAAAAACCGCAGGGGTGATCAAATACCACCAAAAAAAAAGCTCTATTTGTGGGAACAAAATGATAAAAATTTTGTTTGGGTGCAGCATTGCACGACCGCGCAATTCTCATTCCAATCGCAACAGCACTGAAAGCTGGAAATTGGTCTGGGCAGGAAGTGTTCTAAGTGCCCGGTATTGAACTGGTTAAAGATAAACTGCTTTTAAACTGCTTTAAAAAGTGATACATACACTAAAATATTTTTATAAGTCCGAGAAGAGATAAATTCCCCTTCTCTTTACAACTATGTGCCAGCACAACTGAACTTGCTCAGACATGCAAACTACTCTCATTTTAACTCCCATGCCTTTTTTAGAGGGCGCTATATTAAATACCAAAATTAGCGCTGGGCTAAAACACGTTTTTGAAGGGGAAAATGAGTTATGTAGCACAATGCAAGTTTCAGCCATTGATTATAATGGTACAATAGTTACTTCCCCAAATAAATACTTTTGAGATGAACTGTATCTTTCTTTCAAATAAATTGTCCTTGCAACAATGTTGCTTCTTCATCTATTTTGTTTTTAAGAATGCTAGAATGTGTAATGTTTTCATGTTTTGGTAAAATATATTTTTCTCTGTCTCTCTCAATTGTTGCTGTCAATTCCACAAAAATCTTTACCCAAACTCACACTGGTGTCTTTGCAAACCACAAACAATAACATTGCTGATGTAAATTTAAAATGAGTCACGATTTTGTGTGTTGTTTAGTATTTCCAAATAATTATAATTTGAGCCCAAAAATGTGTACCAACATCAGAAATAAAAATGTAATTCCCAAAATTCAGAGGGTAACATTACTATTCTACACTCATACACCAAGAACCACAAAATAGCACAGAATAAATCAAGAATAACTCCTGACTTATGTAATTCCACATCCTATATGTCCAAAGAAATCCAGTATTTATGTGTATTTATGTATAGGAGGGTTTCACACGTGGCAGCACAGTGGCTAACAGGTTAGCACTTCTGCCTAGCAGCGCTGAGGTTCTTTGTTCGGGTCCCAAACATGCCACTTCATGTAGAGAAGTTGTCTGTTCTCCCTATGTTGTTAAACATAGCTCCTGACTCAGGTCCTTACATAAATTATGTCTAAATGTAGTATTTATGTGTAGGAGGGTTCCACCGCCATTGAAAATCATGTCATAAGTTTTCTGTGGGCAAGGACTATAATCAGCCTTAACATTTCCCCACCAGCACTAATTGCAGCCTCTTACCAAGCCTAAATCCAGAAAATGACAGTGGTTTATCTCTCAGCATGCTGACAGTAATCAGCCATACATAATTTTAAAAAATACTACTCAAAATAAGGAATGTTTCAAAATCCATATTCACACAAAAATTTAAAAAAATAAAAAATGCTTTTGTCTTATAGAGAGTATTAGCATCTACACATTTTTTCTTTTCTTTTTTCCATTCACCACACTATGCATTACATAGAGAGTAGCATTTTAGACTCAATTGTATTGTTGAAATTCACTTCTAAACACAACACCCATTATAACTAATCACACACACATGCTCTGAGTGACTACCAATGATGCTTAAATGCTCCCCATACGCATTAGATCCCTATCCCAATGACTAAGCTCCAGGAGGCAGAGTGAAATGCATTGGGGCGTGGCCTGGTTGCAGTCTGGGCCTGTGGCTGCCGCTCTGCTCGCCACTCCAGGATACCTAGATGTGCGACTCTTGGGGCTACCCCATTGTTCTTTGAAGTAATCAGCCATAACCAGCCTTCAAAACATATTGCATATGCCAGAAACAGGTTGTTCACTGTCTCTCTGCCCTTCCACAGTACATCTGCATTGATTAACTACTTGCACCCCTGGGACTTAGGACTGTTTCACACCACAGAGATGCAGCCTACATATACCTGGCCACACAGTGGCTAACTGGTTAGCACTTCTGCCTAGCAGTACTGAGGTTCTTGGCTCAAATCCAAATCCTGATACCTGGCTAGAGGTTTGTATGTTCTTCCTCTGTTGTGGTGTTAAAGTTTCTTTTTCACCAGTGATTACATTTTTGATGGGTTTCATATAATGGAAACCCAAGAAATAACGTTATAAATCAAGCATTTGTAGGTTTGCACCAAATCTATAACTGTGGTGTTCTGGGCCAGATATGGATGTATAAGTCTGGTATGATCTTGCACACATATTTAATTTTGTATGCTGATGATGAATGACATATGTGTTTTGTCACCAATTTGTGTGAAGTAGCCCTCACAAAGTTGTCATTTCCTGTTTTGTACCTTCCACATGCCCAACAACGTACACGTTTAATTTGGAGATTTTTAGAATCACTGATCATGGCCAGAGCCCTGGACATTTATTTTGAGGTTTACCCTGCACAGATATCTATGCTGATGTATTCTTTGGTTAGTAAAGAGTGTGTATTCCTGATGAACAGGTGTTCAGCACTTGAGGCCTACATGAAGAAACAGAATCATTTAGACTGGTGGGTGTGTCCTTTACTGGGTGGGTGTAGGTGTGCTAGCAAACATAGCTAGGCTATATAAAGCTCTGCATTTGTTTGGCCTAAGAACAGGCCTGAATCTTTCTTTGCAGTGTCTATATTGGGTTACAAATAGATATGTTTTGGTGTTTTTTTGGGGGGGTGTGCATAATTCCCGACCCACCCCCCACTAAGGCTGTGGTTTGATGATTGCTTCTAAATCTCACATGTTAGACTTACAACTTCTATGTAATGGTTTAGATGAAAAAGTAGGTTCCTGCTAATTAGTTTGTGCGCTGCCTTTTGGCTTTGTATTAATTTTGTCATGTTTTGCTTATGATAATCCTGCCATTTAACTTTTTAGGGGTTTGGGGCAGGGACTTCTGAACACCACAAAGGTTTGTCAAGGTTGTTATTAGCTTGATTTGTATCCCTGCCATGTAACTTTTTTGGGTTTTGGGGCGAGGACTTTTGATCACCAAAAAGGTTAGTCATGCTTGTTATTAGCTTGACTTGTATCCCTACTTTTCTAATCTGATTTTTTAATGTGTCTAATTTTTAGTGTCCTACCCTTGTAGATTGTAAGCTCTTTCTAAGGGCTAATTGTTAGGGCTCTTCTAACTATATTGTCAAATGCTGCAGCATCATTTGTATGCCTTTTATGTTTTTTGGCCATGAAAACACAAAGGGGTCCTCAGATCCCAGCCCCCCCCATGTGAATGGGTATCGGGTACATTGTACCCCTACCCATTCGCCAAAAAAAGTATCAAAAAATACAAATCACAAGAGACGTTTTTTGACAAATCCTTTATTAAAAAAATAAAAATAAAAAAAGTGTCCCACGATGTACATCCATCATCAATCACAGTGCCCAACGGACCCGAAAAATATGCAAAAAATCAAACCACTCTGTCTCGATGGGAGGGCTCCCAATGACTGCTGTCTCTTCGCTTTGGCAGGTGCTATATTGGCAAGGGTGGGGCCCGCTCAGTGATGTAACCGGGTGACCCTGCCCCCTTCTTGCCTATAAAATAACTGTGAAAGCACACAGAGCACATACGGCGGGAGCCCTTCCATTGAGGCGGAGTGTTTTGATTTTTTTCTATTTTTCTGGTCTGTCAGGCGCCGTGATTGACGATGGATGTACATCGCGGGACACTTTTTTTAAAAATAAAGTATTTGTCAAAAACTGTCTCTTGTGGTTTGTATTTTATGACACTTTTTTGGGTGAAAGGGTAGGGGTACAATGTACCCAATACCCATTCACATAGGGGGGCAGGATCTGGGGGCCCCCTTGTTAAAGGAGGATTCCAGATAACAATAAGCCCCCCACGCAGACCCCGACAACCACCGGCCAGGGTTGTTGGGAAGAAAAACAAAATACTTATGGGCTTTCTCTCCACCTTCTGGGCCATCCTCACCCAGGGATTGGAGGAGACTCCATAAATGTTCAGGTCTCATCTCTACCCCTCCGCCCTCTAAGTGCCAGTACTCTTCAGGAGTTCTATAAGCCTTTGGGAGGTGACAGAGACTCAGCCCTTGGAGCTCTGACAGTTAATTCTAACAGTTTAACCCTGGCTTCTCTGGCTACAAACAAGCCCAACTAAAATGACCTACTGTACACAGTGGGTGCTACATTTACATTTCTGTTTTTTATATTAGTACATTTCACCCTAATCATCAATCCTTGGAACACGCTAGTAATTACCCATCTTGGTTTGCCAGTTCATGCTCACTCAGTAATAAAAGTCGGAATAAGTATCAGTCTGGCATATTGTAATAATTAACATATATATAAAAATGGCAAATTAAGTGCCACCTTAAGAAAGTTGGCAAACTGTCCATGACAGGTAAGAGGGAGTCAATGTGATAGTTGGTTAAGTGCATCAGATGTCAGGACAAAGCAGATATGAATATTGTGCAAAGTAACACTTGTGAAATTCTATAAATAACAGGAATATAGTAAATATAGTCTTGAGCAGAAGATGGAAACATCTGTGTAAGGCCTGCATGACTGGGTTTGGAAAGACAAGAAGTAACAAGACAAGACAAGAAGTAGCGATAATGAAATAACTATCATTATCATTGTATGGGGTACAACTCATATGCTAAAGATGGTTTCCACCTAAATGGAAGGGGGTCTGTTGTGCTGGGGGAGAGGTTTATGGGAAGGCTGGAGGAGTATTTAAACTAGGATTGAGGGGGAGGGGGAATTAGATTATGCAGAGGTTCTCATTGGTGCGGGAATGAAATAGTGTGAGTTCAGCTGAATTTGCACCACTTAATTACCGCCAGGGCCGGACTGGCCATAGGGCATACCGGGCCGCTTGCCGGCCTGGCCATGACATCCGACTCGCAGTGGCGGCTGCAGGTTCCCATATGCAGGGCTGGCCACTAGTGCTCTGCATATTCTGGCTGTTGGTGGGAGGAGCGGAAGGAGTCTCTACATTCCCCGCGTACCAAGCCATTCCATGGCAACCCAGGTTACCACGCGGAGGACACAGCAGAGAGAGGGCAGTGCCGGGAACTCCACTGACGATCTGACCCTGCCCCATGCAGCCTGTGTGCTCCGGAGTGAGTGGCTCAGTAAAGCAGCCCCACCCCCGGATCGCTGTTGGCCTCAGCCAGTAGAGAGAGGGCGGGGCCGGGAGCTACAATGATGATCTGACCTGCCCCATTCACGCCGCAGTCTCCGGTCATCTTCTGCAGTATGTCCACAGTCTCTGACAGCCTCCTGTAGTATGTCTGCAGTCTCTGGCCCTCACATGTAGTATGTCTGCAGTCTCTGGCCCTCACATGTAGAATGTCTGCAGTCTCTGGCTCTCACATGTAGTATGTTTGCAGCCTTTGGCCCTCCCATGTAGTATGTCTGCAGTCTCTGGCCCTCACATGTAGTATGTCTGCAGTCTCTGGCCCTCACATGTAGTATATCTGCAGTCTCTGGCCCTCACATGTAGTATATCTGCAGTCTCTGGCCCTCACATGTAGTATGTCTGCAGTCTCTGGCCCTCACATGTAGTATGTTTGCAGTCTCTGGCCCTCACATGTAGTATGTCTGCAATCCCTGACCCTCTCCTGTTGTATGTGTATTAATGTGCCACTTTACTTGCTCAATTATTTGGGATTGTTCCACTGGTCAATGAGGGCTAATGATGTGCAGTAACCTGTAGAAACCAATCAGTGAACAGTAGTGATCTGCTGTAATCTCTTGCAACCAATCAATGAGTGGTAATGATGTACAGTAACCTCTAGCAACCAACTAGCAAGCAGAAATTATGTGTTGTAACTTCTAGCAACCAGTCAGTGAGCGATAATGATAGGCTGTAAACTCTGGCAACCAATTGCAATTGCTGCATGATCTGTCGCAGTAAACTGATTATTTTTTTGTATGTCTCAGAATGGAGGGGGCCCCAAGAAAATGTTTGTCCGGGGTCCAATCAATATTAAAGACGGCCCTGCCTGTTTGCGCATGCAACCAGGATGAAAGGAGAGGAGGAGGTACAGAGAAGCTGTGGCTAAGGAGGCCTTCTGCACCCTGCACCTTCATTATATGTGGCCGCAGCACCTTGCTTTCTCAGACCCGCCTCCCGCACATGAAAGCCTGCGAGGTGCTGATGCAGCCAGGGTTCTCTCTCTTCTCGTTCTCTCTCGTCCCCAACTGGGAGCTGTGGCAGGAACAGTCACGCTAACTCAGGACCGCAGCACCCTTCCCCAGTATTCAGTCTGTTCCCTCGCCTCATGGTCTCCCCTGCTCCCAGGCAGCCTGTAGGTGTAAGATTCCTCCCCTGTGTCTGTGGGCTGGGGTGTATAGTTTTCCCCTCAGGGATTACAATGGGGCCGTCTGGTTTTCGGGACTACATGTCCCAGGATCCTTTGCACCCTTCTGTCCCTCCTGGATTTTCTCCTCTCCTCCTGCCAATGAGGAAGCAGGGGAGGGAGCAGGATGGGAGGCTGCCTGTGCTAGCGATATTGAGAGTTCAATATGGCTAGCACAGGCATGGTGGTCATCAATCACCCCCGTGAACGCGCCCACCCCCCAGGCTGCTAAGTCTAAAATGCCCGGACCTATTTTTTGTCCCAGTCCGGGCCTGATTACCGCATGTCAGTACCGACTTCACTTGCAATTTCAGAGACATCTGTGCGGGTTGCAGCACAGATGTCAATGGAAATCACACATGAAATCGCCAAAAGTAGTACAGAAACTACTTTTGGAAATTGGTGCGGCGCCGCTAATGCAGCGCCACACTGATTAGGACGGTGCCATTGCCGGCAATTGCCGCTGATGTGGCATGTGATTTGACATGTCAAATTGCATGCCAAAACGCTCCAATGTGAACAAGGGCTCAAATGGGGTAGGCAGGTCATACATGGGTCAGCCCCTATTGGTGGGTGGAATGGGGGAAGATGGGGGGAGGCGATGGAAGATGATATGAAGGTTCCCATGTTACAAGCAACCATTGGAAATGGCACTGTTTGTACTAAAATAAAAACATATGCAACATACATGTGCAAAATGTGACAGTGAATTCAAGTGTTGCTCACCAATGCCAGAAGTCTGCCTAGCAAAAAAGGTGAGTTGGAAGCTCTGGTGCATGAGGAGAACAATGATTTAATTGGTATTGCTGAATCTTGGCTTCATTCTTCACCTGGCTGGGCTATTAATATTCCTGGCTATGTTCTCTTTCGGAAAGAGAAGGTAAAACGGAGGGGTGGTGGTGTCTGCTGAGAAGTGATCTCAAAGCGTGTGTGAAAGAGGACCTAGCTGATGGAGAGTGTGATGAGTCTGAAACATTGTGGGTAGATCTGTATATGGGTGTGCATACTACAAAGGTTATCATTAGAGTTTGTTATAGACCCCCCCAGTGTTAAAGAGGAGGTGGATACTCAGCTCTTTGCACAGATGGAAAGGGCTGGGACCAGTGGTGGCTGGTGAAGTTCCCTGTTTGACCCCTCCTTCTTCTCATAAGCCCCACCCCTTATATAATCCACCCACTCCATCACTTGTATCCCACATATTGTATCAGGAGAATACAGCTTGGCATCACAGGCCAGAGTATACAGCTCAGCATCACAGGACACAGTATACAGCTCAGAATCACAGGACACAGTATACAGCTCAGCACCACAGGACACAGTATACAGCTCAGTATCACAGGTGGGGTATAAAGCAGCCAGTATCACAGGTGGGGTATATTGCAGCCAGTATCACAGGTGGGGTATATTGCAGCCAGTAATACAGGTAGGGGTATATTGCAGCCAGTAACACAGGTAGGGGTATATTGCAGCCAGTAACACAGGTAGGGGTATATTGCAGCCAGCAACACAGGTAGGGGTATATTGCAACCAGTAACACGGTATGCAGCCAGTAACACAGGTGGGGTATATAGCAGCCAGTATCACAGGTGGGGTATATTGCAGCCAGTATCACAGGTGGGGTATATTGCAGCCATCATTGCAACGTCATAATTGCCCCTTCAAAATTGCCCCCTGTCATTCCGCCTCCTCATAATTGCCCCATCACCATTGTCAAAACATAATTATGTGGGGGCAATTATGACGGGGGCAATTATGAGGGGGCATAATGACGGGGGCAATTATGAGGAGGCAGAATGACGGGGGCAATTATGACAGGGGCAATTATGAGTGAGCAATTATGAAGGGGCAATTATGAGTGAGCAATTAGAAGGGGCAATTATAAGGGGGCAATTGAAGGGGCAATGATGAGGGGGCAATTATGAGTGGGCAATTATGATGTGGCAATTATGAGGGGGCAGAATGAAGGGGGTAATTATGAGGGCCAATTATGTTTTGGCAATGGTGATGGGCCAATTATGAGGAGGCGGAATGACAGGGGGCAATTATGACATTGCAATGATGATGGGGCAATTATGACAGGGGCAATTATGAAGGGGCAATTATGAGGGGGCATAATGATGGGGTCAATTATGAGGGCAATTATGACGGGGGCAATTATGAGTGAGCAATTATGAGGGGGCATAATGACGGGGCAAGTATGAGGAGGCAGAATGACGGGGGCAATTATGAGGGGCAATTATGAGTGAGCAATTATGAAGGGGCAATTATGATGGGGCAATTATGAGTGAGCAATTAGAAGGAGCAATTATAAGGGGGCAATTATGAGTGGGCAATTATGATGTGGCAATGATGAAGGGGCAATTGTGAGGGGGCAGAATGAAGGGGGCAATTATGAATGGCAATTACGTTTTGGCAATGGTGATGTTGGCCTGAAGGAAGCCTCTTCTAAAGATGATGCACAAAAAAACCCGCAAACAGTTTGCTGAAGACAAGCAGACTAAGGACATGGTTTACTGGAACCATGTCCTGTGGTCTGATGATACCAAGATACACTTATTTGGTTCAGATGGTGTCAAGCATGTGTGGTGGCAACCAGGTGAGGAGTACAAATACAAATGTGTCTTGCTTACAGTCAAGCATGGTGGTGGGAGTGTCATGGTTTGGGGCTGCATGAGTGCTGCCGGCACTGGGGAGCTACAGTTCATTGAGGGAACCATGAATGGCAACATGTACTGTGACATACTGAAGCAGAGCATGATCCCCTCCCTAAGGAGACTGGACCGTAGGGCAGTACTCCAAAATGATAACGATCTCAAACACACCTCCAAGATGACCACTGCCTTGGTAAAGAAGCTGAGGGTAAAGGTGATGGACTGGCCAAGCATGTCTCCAGACCTAAACCCTATTGAGCATCTGTGGGGTGTCCTCAAATGGAAGGTGGAGGAACGCAAGGCCTCCAACATCCACCAGCTCTGTGATGTCGCCTTGGAGGAGTGGAAGAGAACTCCAATGGCAACCTGTGAAGCTCTGGTGAACTCCGTGCCCAAGAGGGTTAAGGCAGTGCTGTAAAATAATGGTGGCCACACAAAATATTGACACTTTGGGCCCAATTTAGATTTTTTCACTTAGAGGTGTACTCACTTTTGTTGCAGCGGTTTAGACAGTAATGGCTGTGTGTTGAGTTAATTTGAAGGGACAGCAAATTTACACTGTTATACAAGCTGTACACTCACTTCTTTACATTGTAGCAAAGTGCAATTTCTCCAGTGTTGTCACATGAAAAGATATAATAAAATATTTACAAAAATGTGAGGGGTGTACTCACTTTTGTGAGATACTGTATATCTTCACAATACATACAATCACAACCTTATGTGATCCTATTTTTTAAATAACCTCTATCCATAATATATTATGTGAAAAATAAAAAAACTTATAGAGACAACAGTGCAAAAAAAGTCCAAACAAAAAAAGTAATAAGGCAAATATTCAGGATGATAATCCAAAAAGGATAGATAACCAAGCCAACAAAGAGCCACTGTAGAGGGTTCAACCACCACCGATTTTGAAGATGGTTACCAGAACGCGTGGACCCAGTTCAGCGGATGCTAAGTGGGTTTAAACAGATGGGTGTGTATATACCAATACAATGGAGTCTACACACCACTTTCATCCTGGGCAATGTAGGGGATAATCAGCTTCCAACATCCGATCCATAGCATAATAAAGGATGACTATACAGGACTTGCAACGTCAAAGTCAAGGGTGGGTTTTTTCTCTATATATCAATGTATATCCAAAAAAATACAAAATAGCTCCACATAGTGTAAAACCATAGGATGAAAAATGTATTAATTAAAAAATTCAGCACACTCACATTTCCATGGATAACAAGCACTTAGCAAAAAAAATCTCGTGACAGCTTGTAGAACGCTTGCAGAGCACAATGGCACCAACAGGGCTCGTCCAAATGTGTTTCGTCTAAACAGACATCATCTGGGGTGGATATTTGTCAATTATACTTATATTCTCATTTCTTTAACTGATGTTTTATGCCTTTTTAATGTATATAACATATTTATTTGACAAAGAAGTATAGAATAAAGTTCAGATTGCACCCACCCATGACACATAGCATTATGGGTTTTCTGAAAGAGATCATGGCAGCACTTGCTTCCCCTCATATTATCTCTTTCATTGAACCTGTGTATGATCCATTAAGTTGTGTGTGTCAAATTGAGCTGTAAATATTGAGATTTGTGAGCAACAGGATTTTTTCAAGGGCAATGTTTCTCTTTTTTCAATAAAGGCACCCCTTAAAATTATGGACAATCTCGAGGCATCCTCCAAAATTATGGACAGTCTTGAGGCACCCTCCAAAATTATGGACAGTCTCGAGGCACCCTTTAATATTATGGACAGTTTTGAGGCACCCCTGTAACGGTCCTGCGTACTGAGCTGAGGCCTAGCTGTGTGCGTAGAAGCCAGTTTGTCAGGTCTCAAGCTCACCACAGCCATGTTGATATATGACCATAAACAATTAGAACACTGCGCTAAAATTATTTTCTTAATAGTGAAACTCTTGTGTAATAAATATGTGTAAATATGTATAGAGATTCAATACATAAATATGTTGATATATGGCGGACAGCTCACGGTGACCTTGCCCCCCACCCTTTTTCCCTTTCAGTTATCCAATACACAAACTGGTGACTCCAAGACAGAGGAATCAGGTTAGTGCTAGAACTTCTACATGGGAAAGAAACAAAACCCATAGCCAACATCATAAAAGAGTTCAACATACCCAGGGACTGCAAATTTACATGCACTCGTATAATGCACTTCCTAAGAGAGAACCCTTTACCCCAGCTTAGAATCCCCACTCTCATTCGAGATCTGCATTCGCCACAACCGAAATCCAAAGAGGAATCTCACTAATCTATAATACGTTGCAAAACAAATCCCTATTCCAAAAATCAACCTCCATGTTAAGATGGGAAGAAGACATTGAAGCCAAGTTCACCCCTAATCAATGGAGCATGGCCATCAAAACTATACACGTTATCCCACTGCGTAACACACGGGGAAATTACACTTAAAATCTTACACAGGTGGTACTATACCCCATACAGGATAGCTAAATTCTCCAAAAACATATCCCCTTATTGCTGGCACAACTGTGGACAAATAGGGAATTTAATCCATACGCTTTGGAACTGCCCGAATCTGACAAGCTATTGGCTGCAAATATTTAAATACATGGCATCAATATCTGGAATACTTATCTCTCCTAATCCGCAATTAGCGCTACTCCACAAAAGGATTGAAATCTACCCTTCAGAACTAAGAACAGTGATTTCCCATATCCTACTGGCAGCACACCAAACAATATTAAGGACATGGAAATCTGACCTATCCACTAACCTGACAGAGGTTCTGTCCCTGACCCAACAACACTATATGTTTGAACGCATTCTAGCCTTCAAACATCAGAATGGAGCAAAATTCCTTAAAAAATGGGAGGCCTGGCCCGTCAAAGACCACACTTAAATGATTAACCACACTTCCTCTGACTCTGAATTGTGTATGCTCATTGTGTATGTTCATCTAACTGTTCATCTGAATGTTCATTTAAATGTTTACCTTATTGATCATCGAAATGTATTGTAATCACTACACGCTTTATACCAGCAACCCAAAATCTTTGTAAGATGAACCTGTTACATGCCACAATGTCATGCTGTTTTGTGCATAAAATGTAACCTTTGTAATCTTTTGTTACCTTTGGGTACCTTAGATACCCCTTTGTTCCTTTCAAAAAATCTAATAAAAAACTATTGATATAGAAAAAATAAAACATATACATTGTCAAGTGATAATGTCACGTACCTGATGGTAGAGTCTGACTTATGCAGTAGGCAACCTCTCTTACGGCCCTGGTTCCAGAATCCCTGGTAGAGCAGACAGGGAGCGCTGGAACACAGGGGAGCACGAGGGCTGGATTGGACACAGATGATGGTATGATGTCTTCCAGAAGTCTGTGCAAGAATGAAGAGTAGTGATGCAGGCCGGGTCAGTAACATGCGAGCAAAGCAGTACACAGGGGTCAGACAGAAGAGTGGTCGTAGGCAAGCCGGGGGGTCGGTGCAGGCAGAGTTCAAGCGGATACGGGTTCAAGCTGGGTCACAGGAAACTCGAAACAGGTCACTGAAAGGCACTGATAATGCTGTAGAACGGACAGCACTGGCTGCTGGGCATGGAGGATCTAAATAGAGCTGTTTGGTACCATTTCCGATGCATGCAAGCACACGGGGGATGCGCGAACGCGCACAGGTGCACGCGAACGCGCACAGGCGCGTGCACAAAAGCCCAGATCAGCTGAAGGCATGGATCTTTTCCTAACAGGTAGATAACTTCAGAGAATATAAGGTTACCTCAGAGATGCGCATAACTAAAGAGTTGTATGTAGAGCCACATGTTATTTGACAGAAACTGGTTATGTTTAGTACCTTTTCTGAAAGTACTTATCTTTTATTTGATTGTATGTATACAA
>BLSH010063934.1:1130-11162 GCA_018402905.1 Glandirana rugosa
GAGTCCCCCGGTGTGATCGGCCGAAAAAAAAAAAAAAAAAAGAAAAAAAAAAGAAAGGAGGGGTTTTTGTTAAGGGTGACAGTAACAGTTAAGTACTGGCAAGAATACATTAATCGGCTGAACCTGGCGAGACCCACCAATTCGCATATATTTTACAAAGGTCACACAAGAAAAAAACACATGTTCTTGTACAGTACATTGTAATCTCTTGAAATTAGAGTCAAAGTAAGCACATATAAAAACACTAATTGGCGCATTAGTGGGTACATATGAATGCCCATAAGGGGGACATTTATGCATATGTATAGTTGAGAGATTATCAATATCAATATAGGTCACCAGGGTCAACATATTAACACTCCACTAGTGTGGGGTCAAAACCCCCTGAGGAGAACCCTGGGAGGTATGGCTTGAAATTAAGCACCCCATTTAGTCCCGGGGGTGCCGTGGCATTAAGTGTGATAATCCATTTAAGCTCACGTTGTAACAGAATCTTATCCATATCTCCCCCCCTTGGATTAGTATGCACCCTGTCTAATGCCACGAATCGAACCAGTGGCATGATACCCCCATGTATGTCTCTGACATGGCGGCCCAGGGGGGTGTCAGGGTCTTTTTTCCTCATGTTGAGGATGTGGCGGCCCATCCGACGGCGAAACTGTTACACAGTCTTTCCCACATAGAAACAGCCACACCCGCACTGTAAGAAGTACACCACCCCGGTGGTCAAGCAATTCACATAATGTTGAGGCTTAAAAGTCCCAAAATTAGGTAGCTTGATATGTTTCCTCGTGTCTAAGTATTTGCAATGCGAGCATGCCCCACACGTGAAGGTGCCCCGATAAGTACAGGGGTCCCCCCCCACATGCGCTGCATGCTCGCTATGCACCAGCATATCTCCGATGGAGGTAGCTTGCCGGTAGGTGATGAGGGGTTTGGGAGGTACTAAGTGTCCCACCACAGGATCTGAGGTAAGTATATGCCAATGACGACAAAGTATCTGTCTAATTCCCTGGTGTTGGTTATTGAATTTAGTAATGATTCTATTAGTAGGTGAAACTTCAATGTCTTTTTTAGGTTTGTATAATAATTGGTGTCTTGTGGATCGCATGATTTTATTGAACGCTCTCTTTAGACATTTTTTGCTATATCCTCTTGATAAGAGACGAATTCTTAGGGCCTTCGCCTCCTCAAGGAATTTCTCAGGGCACGTGCAGTTACGTTTTATTCTCAGGTATTGGCTGTACGGTATGGAGTTGATGAGAGGTTGTGGATGGGCACTGGTCGCGTGTAAGATGTTGTTTCCCGCTGTGGGTTTGCGGTATAAGGCACAAGAGATAAATCCCATAAAATCTTTCGAGATCTGTATGTCCAAAAAGGTAATATGGGAAATGTGATATGTCATTGTGAATGATAGATTGAACGGGTTGTTGTTCAAGGCCTGCAGGAACTGCTGTAGCTTCTCTGCGGGACCATCCCAAAAAAGTAATACATCATCAATATACCTATACCACGTTATAACGTGGTCCATGAAGGCAGCCATCTCCTCTGCCGATGTAACATATCGTTCCCACTCCCCCAGGTACAGATTGGCGTAGGACGGGGCACATGACGTGCCCATAGCCACGCCCTGCACCTGGAGGTAGTGGGAACCGTCAAAAGAGAAAACATTGTGATGTAAAATAAAGTCAAGTGCTGACAAGATAAAGTCATTGAAGGGCAATTCTGTTTCATTCATCTGAGATAAATATCTGGCAATAGCTGCCAATCCCAGGTGGTGGGGTATGGAACTATAGAGGGCCTCCACGTCCACGGCGACTAAGATGGTGTCGCCGGGGACCTGGAGGCCGTCCAAGGTCTGCAATAGATGTACAGTGTCCTTGATGTATGAAGGTAAGGTCGTGACAAAGGATCTGAGGTGTTCATCAATAAGTTTGCTCATATTTTCTGTGATGGAGCTTCTACCAGAGACAATTGGATGACCTGGTGGAGAGGCCGGATTTTTATGAATCTTTGGCAAAGCGTAAAACGTTGCCGTCTTGGGGTGATTGGTTCTAATGTATTGCCAAGTAGTTTTGGAAATGACCTGGTTATAAAACGCTGTGTCAACCAGAGCGTAAAATTGTTCGTTGTAATTTTGGATCACAGAAAAATCAATTTTCCGGTACCATGATTGGTTATCAAGAATCTTGGAGCACATTGTGACATAATCTATGTTGTTCATAAGTACAATGTTACCCCCTTTGTCTGAAGGTTTTATTGTTATAGACTTGTCCTTGGACAAGTCAGATAATGCTTTTTTAAGAGTGGGTGTGAGATTGGAAAGTACTGAATCTTTCGGACGTAAATTTTTGATTTCCTGGGTTACCACCCGGAGAAAGGTGGCAATGCCCTGATTGGAACTTGGGGGGGGGTACATGGTTGAGGGTTTTTTGAGGGAGGAAGGTTGATGTTTCTCCTTAGCTCTGTCAGGTGTGTCAGTAGCTTGGTGAAGCAAAGATTCAATGTCTATCCGGTCAATCAGGTCAGGGGGTTCACTCTCCTCCAGCAGTTGGTCTAGGTGATGGAGAGCCTGTTTTTCACTGTAAGAGAGAATATGCCCATCAACTATAGTCCTCTCAGAGAATTTACCTTGGAGTAAAAGTTTTCTCGAAAATAAATGTAAGTCTTTGATGACTTCAAACTTGTCAAGTGTACTTGAAGGACAAAATGTAAGTCCCATAGATAGTACACTATATTCATCTGTGGTTAATCTGTGAGAGGACAAGTTGACGATATTCAATCTGGAGTGAATATGTACATCCTTTATGTCAGTTGGTTTTGACTCCCCGCATGATTGTTGATTTTGTTTAAAAAAATGGTAGGAATCTTAGGGGGGATAGTCGGGGTGTTTGCTCCATCATCTGGGGGGATGGATGAAACATCACCCCGTAGTCCCTGTGTATGGGGAAAAGGTACCTCACCAGACATCAAGGCCTGTCCTGAAGTGGGTTCAGTAGCCCGGATTTTGGGATTGGTCGTCGGGGAAGAGCCGTCACCACGTCTGGTTCTCTTGGGGCGTCTAGTTCTCCTTTGTGATTTATTATGAGAAGGTAAAGAGAGAGAAGAGGCAGATGAGTATTCAGATGTAGACACAGATGGTTCTTTGTTACGGGAGAAGTAGGGTCGCTGTTGTTGTAATTTTTGGGAGGGTTTTGACCATCTATAGGCTTTTCCCTCTCTAAATGCTAGTTTGTCCCTTAATATTTTTTTCTCTTTTTTAAGCATCAATTGTTTGTTGTATGTTTCTAAATGTAATTTTAGTGTCTCATTGAGTTCACTATATACCGCATGTGTCACAAAAGGTGACAACTGCTGGTAAATGGACTCTATATTTTTATCTATGGTTGTCAAACGTTTAGTATATTCTTCCCTCAATAGCTTCATCATCTTAGTTGAACAGGTTTTGAGATTGTTTTCCCATGCCAATTTGAACTCTGCATCAATGTCTTCAAATGAGGGGAAAATCTGTACCCTCAAACCCAATGGGTTGATGTTGTCTTTTATGTACTCATCAAATGTTTTTATGTGCCAAAAAAGTGCTGACTCACTCCCCTATTCAGAGGCACCTCCCACAATATGGGAGGGTTTCTGCTGTCGGACTCCCTTATTTAAACTGTGGTCACTATACATCACCACAAATACGGTTACCACATGGAACCTTTGGCTGCTGAGGTGCTGACTATCTCTCATTGCTGAGGTAAGATACGATCAATCAACCACTTATCCTCCAAAATCTTTAAATCTGTACATCTCTCATTACATCAACTCTAATCAGCGATATTATATCAGCTGATTTTGTTTAAGTACATTTATTATAGTACATTTTAAATTCACAGGTCTCTCCAGCTACATCCACCTAGAACTGCTTGGCACTAGCACATTTTCTTACTACACAATAAGTAGATTTAGGTTGGACTGACATATCAGCTGCCTCTCATATGCCCTATTTTCATTATTTCATACCTAAAATCTCTTTTTATAGACGATCCATCCATCTTCCTTTTTGGGGTTCGGATTTGTTCCCTACATTGATTCTTGTGGGGGACACCTGTGGAAGCGCTGGAGGGACGAGAGAGGGTGGGCCACCTTTTGCTTTTGTTTTCAATTTTCTCTCCCCCATCACTCATTGGGGGTTGTTGTCTACATAAGACATTGATATCCTTCTAGCCAAAAATTTGGGGACACCCTTGGCTCCCAGCTCAACTCCTGCTGGTGCATGCTCTTTCTAAACCACGGGGTAAGTAGTAACCGGTGACTCCCACCGATCGCATTAATTATGGTCATCAGTGTATATACTTGTTTGTGCCAAATAGCCACTTTGTGTTATAGTAAATTAATAATCTCTGTATTATACTGTGGTCTATTCATATTTTATATTATGTTTCAGAATCAAAGCTATACAGTGATCTTTCTCCCTGAGGAAGAAGTTTGTTACATAAACTCAAAATAACTTCGAAACATGTAGGAGAGGAAGCTGCACCTTCACTACTAGGACACTTGCTCCAACTGAGGGTTTTGCTTGCTTCCACACTGCCACCTTTGTATCCATTTGGTTCATTTTTAATGTGTATACCATCATGTTCGTATATGGCAATCAATTTATTTGTCATGTGACGATTTTAACTTTGATCTAATAAACTACATACTTCTTTTGATACTTCGTTGTATACTCTATGATTTTGGGGGAATCCTGTGTTGCGGCAAATCCCTATGGGCCTTCCTTTTTGTAAATTTGGTAGAAAAGCCTGTCCCCTGTTAGCATAGTGTAACTGTATTGGCTACATGGGCAGTGACAGCTAATTACCCATGGAGGTAAGTACGTCAAGGACTGGAGGGGTGGGGAGGGTGTAGGGCAGGGGTAATGAATTCAAATTTAAGGTCCACATCTCAAGATTGTGCTATGACTCAGAAAGATTGTAGTCATTGTATGTCTATCAAAAATATATCAGTTTCCCCCATCAGAATGCCCCATTACATCAAGTGTCCCCATCAGAGTGGCCCTTTACATCAGGTGCTGCCAATAAGAGTGTCCTAGTCAGAGTGCCCCTTTACATCAGGTGTGCCCATAGGATTGCCTTTTTACTTAAGGTGTCCCTATTAGAATGCCCCTTTTCATCAGGCATGCCCATCTTAATGCTTCCTTTTACATCAGGTGTGCCCATCAAAGTACCCCATAGATCAGGTTACGCCATTAAGGTATCCTTATAGATCAGTTGTAATCCACCATAGTGCACCTATAGACTGGTAAAGCCCATCAAGGTGAACATTGTACCTATACCTGATGGTTGTGTCCTTGTAGTCAGGCAGGCGGGCGAGGGGGGAGCTGGAGAAGAAGTGAGCTGCAGGGAGCAGGAGATGGGGGGAGAAGCTTGCTGCAGGGGATGGGGTACACATGTGATGTCATTGGTCAGGAAATGGTGACCAACCCTACACCAGTGGTCACAAAATGGTGGACCATGGTCCGGACAGGAGCATCACTTGGCCTGGGTCCCAAATTTGTGACCACTGGTGTAGGGTTTTAGGTAACTTTCTCATTTAATGTGAAAAGGTGAACTTATACTTTAACTCTATTATGTTGGTTTAAAACATAAGTGTAGAATTACCTATAAATAATATGTTATCATTTAGCCTACTGTATCAAAGGCCATTGTATTCTGATGTAGCGCCCCCATAGTGTAGGCATTTTTGAAGAGAGGTATTTTTGCTAGGACAGGTAACATTGAGTCAGGCCTGACATAAAGTGCAGGCCTGGGTGTTTTTATCTGGGCAGTGGAGTGGCTCAGGGTAAGGCTGGAGAATGCAGGAAGGGACACCCCTTGGATACTCCTGCCCTTTGGTTCCAGAAAGTGCTGCTAGGATTGGCAGGGGGCAGGCCTCCTTAAATACTGTAATCTGCCCAGCAGGGGGAGGAGAGGTCGGGTGGAAGTGTGGAAGATGTAGCAGAGGTGCTGTGGAGGCCTCTACCCGGAAGAGAGCCCCCAGTCTGGGGGGGGTGACCTTGAGGCCTGGAGGTTCAGGTGTGGCCAGGTGTGGAGTTGATTCCTGGAGAAGCACAAGGGAACAGGATAACAGCAGAAGTGCTACTGAGGACACTTTAAAGTATCCACTGGAGTCAGTGAGTGACAGACCCTGGGAGCTGGAAGGCAAGGCTGGAGCAGGCTGGGAGAGGAATCGTGGATGGTCTGTGGAGGTCTCAGGAGCCAGTTAGGGGAAGGAGTGTCAATGAGAGGAAAGCAGGCTGGTGTGGCCTGGAAGAGGGATGGGCTGGGAGTTGTTGTCCATCAAAGGCCCAGTTAGCACCAATGTACTAAGCTACACTTGAGGGGTCCCTGACCCTAGCTTGTAATGGGTGGTTCGGAGGTCCTGCTGACTGAAGTGCCTTGCCATGTGCTAGCTGTGGTAGAGGAAGAGGAGTCAAGTAGGCCTGATAAATTTCCTTTCAGGCCAGGAAACTAAGTGAAGTGCCAGAGAGAATTGAGAAGAGTAAAGTTCAGCAAGTGAAGTGCTGGAGGAAGTAGAAGTGTGCATATATATATATAGAGGGTCCCGAAAACCAATTCATTGGGGCATCCCACAGTTACCCTTTTCCCCATCCAAGTTAATCCCCTAAATAAAACAACCAAAAACCAGTGCCAGCCTATTCCGTGACTTCGGATGTGTGAGATATGGTGTGATTGAGAGCAGCAGGAAGGTGAACCACAACTACCAGCCACCCCTGAGGGAGCACATGGCTACACTGACAACGAGGCTCCTCTGTTGTCAGAATACACTGATCAGGAACAGGAATGGCCATTTATGTGTAGCGCCCTCCTAGTTTGGGTACTAGTGAGTGTATATAGTTTTTGGCTCTTTCTGCTTAACAGGAGAGCAGATAGGCAAATTTATATGCTATCTGCTTATCAGAAAGCCTGGATTTAAGTAAGGTCTGCTAGTGTGCTCTGGTGCTGATTCATGTGGTCTGAAGATTTTTACCCTGTCCAGTAGTATGGGTCCCTATTGGACGGAGGGAGGAAACCTCAGCCAGTGACAGCAGGTGTATTTGGAGGTGGTTCTGACCAACTAGCAGGGGAGTGGTGCCCCACTGCATCTTGAGTGAACACCTTCATATAAAAAGGAGCACATGGGCTCAAGGTTAGGAGTTCCAGCCCACCCAAGCCTGAGGAGTGGAGGCGTGTGTTTAGCTCCTGGCTGCTAGGCCCGAGAGCCTATGAAGGAGGCTGCTGCCGGCTGCTAGGCCTAGTCCATTCCTACCCGGATGCTGAAGCTGCAACCCACAGTCCTTTGAAAGCTGACAGAGGGAGGATGTCCTTGGATTCGGTCTGATACTGCAGTGGCAAAGTGTCACTTGGAGGTTGGCAGAGTCCCAGGACATGGTGTGAGTACAGATCTGTGAGAGGATCCCTGAGACAGTGTTGCTAGAATTTTCGCCTGCCCTCATATCAGCTTAATTGGGTGTGCCAGCTAGAAAGGAGACACTGGAGAGTGTCTCGAAGAACAGAGTCCAGCTTCTCTCCTTACTGCTTAACAAGGGACCTGTTCTGCTAAAGTCACCCTGCCATAAAGTGCCTTTGGTAGTCTGCTATACTGAGTTAGAAAGGAGACACTGGCTAGTGTCTTGAAGAGGCCAGCCGGTCCTTGATTGATTGGAAGGGGACTTTGTTTCACTGGAGTCAGTCTGCTGTGTGAAGCCACTGATCGCCTGCTATACAGAGCTAGAGAGAATTTGTCCTCAGTTACAGTCAGTTAACTTGGAGTATCCCATGCCTATCCTTCTCCTATCCATGTTCAATGATAAAGCATTGAAAATTCGTCCCCTAGACTGGTCATTGGAAACCAGCAGGATTGTGTGTGCACCCGGCTGTGTGAAAATGCTATAGTGACTGGCTGCAGAATAATCAGAGGGTGGCTCGGGAACAAATACAAATTTCATTAGTAGCTCCTTCGGGGGTACCGCTACATATGGATCAAAATGTGGCAGGTTCCTGCTCAACTAGACAAATTTCCATCCATCTATGTCCAGCTTTAGAGAAGAGCGACAAGAGATAACTGTGACTGCCGAGAAGTCAACGCTGGACTCCATGGACAAGTAAGTAAAATTCTTCTTAAAATAGTGGATTTTGTTTGTAGGCATCTACATTATACATCAAACCAAAGAGGGGTAATGTTACGTACCTGACGGTGGAGTCTGTCTTGTGCAGGGAACAACCGCTCTTGCGCACCCGATTCAAGGACCCCTGATAGTGTAGACAGAGGCCCGAGAGTGCGGGATGGCACGAGGGCTGGATGGTCACTGATGCTGTAGTGAGGTTCCAGGAAGTCGTGCGGACAGAAGAGTGGTCGTACAGGCAGGGTCGGCAACAGGCAGGCAGAGAGGTACAAAAGGATCAGGCAGGCGGATCGTCAAGTCCAGGCAAAGGTTCGTTTAACGGGCGGGCAGCGGAGGTACAGAGGAGTAGACAAGCGGATGGTCGTGGATAGCCGGGGTCGGTGCAGGTAGCGGACAACAGGTCAAGGCAAGCCGGGTCAACAGGAGGCAGAAGAACACAGGAACAGGTGGGGGAGCTGTGGCCCACAGGTCTGGAATGCTGTAGAATGAGCAGCAGTTCAATGCAGGAGTCCCTGGGTTTAAATAGGCGCCGTTTGGCGCCGTTTCCGGCACATGTGCGTGCACAGGCGCGCGTGCACGCGGGCGCGCACGGGAGCGCGCGAACGCGCACGGGAGCGCGCGCACCACCGCGGATAAGGCCAGAATTGCTGGCAACAAGTTATTTCTTCTAACATTGCCCCCCCCCCAAGGGTCAGCCTCCGGATGCCTTACCGAGTGTCACCATCCTGGCGCTTTCGTTTGAAGGCCTGAATCAGTCCGGGGGCATGGATGTTCCCTTCAGGTTCCCACGAGTTCTCTTCTGGGCCGAAACCCTTCCACTTGATCAGATATTGGGTCACACCAGTTCTCCGGCGGCTTTTTAAAATTGCTTTCACCTCGAACTCCCCCTCTCCGTTAACTAGGATGGGACCTGGTGGTCCTATTTTTCGGCCTTTAGTAGGGAAACGTGGAAAACCGGGTGGATCTTCAGAGATGGTGGAAGATCAAGTTCGAATGCCACCCGGTTAATCTGTCTTTTCACGGGAAAAGGCCCCAGAAACCTCTGGCCCAATTTTTTCGAGGGGCATACGAGTTTCAAAATTTTGGTTGATAACCAAACATGGTCGCCGGGTTGGAGCTCCATCTCCCCCCGTCTCTTCTTGTTATAGGCTTCCTTGCTAGCCTCCCGGAATTTGGTTAACGTGTCCTGAAGGATTCGACAATTGGTGTGGAGGAAGTTGGTGACATCCTGTGCTGCTGGAACGGAACATTCTGGATTCAAGTCGGGTAGAAATGTGGGATGATAGCCATAATTGGCCCAAAATGGGGACTGCTGGGTGGCCGAATGGATAGAATTATTGTAGCGAACTCGGCCACAGGCAGCAGTGCAACCCAATCATCTTGGGAGAAGGACGAAAAACATCGCAAGTATTGCTCCAGCGTCTGGTTCGTCCTTTCTGTTTGTCCGTTGGTCGGGGGGTGGTACGCTGAGGAGAATGCCAGTTCGATTTCTAATCCAGCACACAAGGCTCTCCAAAATTTTGACGTGAACTGGACGCCTCGATCAGACACAATGTTGCTGGGCACTCCATGCAGTCGGACAACTTCCTTTATGAATATACGGGCTGTTTCGGCCGCTGAAGGGGTCCCCTTCATAGGGATGAAATGAGCCATCTTTGTCATCCGGTCCACAATGACAAAGATGGTAGAAAACCCCTCTGACGGAGGGAGTTCCACGATGAAATCGATCGCCAGTTGCGACCACGGGCGTTCAGGTATAGGAAGGGGTTTCAACAGACCCCAGGCTTTAGCTCTGTCTGTTTTGTTCCTGGCACAGACGGGACAGGCTCCAACATACTTCCTACAGTCCTCCAAAATGTTGGGCCACCAGAACGACCGTGAGA
>BLSH010063934.1:23664-50575 GCA_018402905.1 Glandirana rugosa
GACGGTGTCCTAGAGTCTAGAGATGTTTGGAAACAACTCGGACGGTTTGAGATACCCTCCAGTCTTATGACACTTTCGTACCTTGAGCCTGGAATTGAGGGGTCTTCGGATGCTTAAATAGGACTTTCAAATATTGTGTTGAACACGGGTACACGAGTTGCTTAAGACCTCTCTTGTTGTTATGTTCTATGACGTTACCCGGATGCAGGGTGTGACCACGAGTTTCCTGGTGAGATTTCCGAGCTAAACGGGGGAGACGTTCAGTGGGTATGGTAGCGAGTAGGTATCTGACACCGTTACGGGGTGATAGGTTGTCAAAACCAGATTTCATCTCGAGAAACAACGGTTTCGGTATCCGGAAAGTGGTGTGCCTTTACAGATAGATGATGAGAAGCCTAGGAAGCTAGGAACTAACGATAGACGCCTGTTTAATTCAGAATTGGAGGGGGCAAATCGAGCCTTTAGAGTGGTCCTTTGAGCACCAGTGTGGGACGTAGGCCCATTGCAGTATCTTGTATTGTTGTTCTCTCCAGAATTCGTTGAGCACATGGGCACAAGTTGTGTTATAAACTTTCAGGATAAATTCGTAGGCTTCTGGGGAGTTAAGGTCCGAGTTCCATGCTTTCACAGTATTCTGACCTCCCATAGAGTTTGGCAGGCTCAACAAAGGTTTGTAGAGATCTGAGATCCTGTGGCAGCGGTGAAAAATGAGGTGGTCTGTGGACGAGACTTTATTTCGGAGAGTCCTTGGTGGGCAAAGATTTGCCGCAAAGCTAAAGGCTTGGTTTATGTAAAGGCCATGGTGGATGGGTAACTGGTAATCAGAGCACATTTTTTTGATGGGCCAAGGCCTGTCCGTGGAATCATCAAACAACTGAGCAAATCTGAGTAGACCTTTGGCTGGCCATGTGGTGCGAATGTGGAGATGGTTAGCTTGAGGAAATAAAGGATGCCCGTGTATCGGCAAGGACCTGGAGTAATGTCAGGATGACCCCGTCAGCTTGTTGGTTTCTCTCCAGCCTGTAATAGTGTCTCTGAACAGGGTGTTATTTTTCAACTGTCTTGGTAAGTCTTTCAAGCGACAGTGCAGCAGGGCTGCAGGGTGGAGAGGGAAGGATAGTTGGGATTCAAGGTTGTAATTCGAATAGTTGGAGGTTTGTGTGATCCAGTCCAACCCAGCTCTCAGCAGACAGGAGAGGTTGTAAAGCCTCGTGCTAGGGAGGTTAAGACCCCCTTGATGCTTGGGAAGAAACAATTTTTGGATGGGGATGCTTGGTTTTCGCCCTCGCCAAATGAAGTGTGTGATCGCCTTGTGGAGTTTGATGATATCCTTATGTTTGATAAGAAGTGGCAGTGTTTGTAACGGGTACAATAATTTTGGAGAGCTTCTTGTACAGGTGGCACCTCCCAAAGAGGGATAGAGGAAGGTTCGCCCAATTGTCTAACTCTGAAATTATTTTTTGGATTGTGGGCACTATGTTAAGGTGGTAAAGGGACGCTGGCGTTTTCCCAATGTTAATTATTGCTTTTGGCTACCATGAATGGGGTGTGTCAGGCCCATTCTGGGGTGCGAGAATGAAGTAACGGTAGTATTTCACTTTTTCGCTAAATTAATTTTAAGGCCTGAGCAGGATCTGAAGGTCATAAAAATGTCTTTGATAAGGGGTATGTCAGTGTGGGGTTTGGATGAAAAAATTAAGATATCATCTGCAAACAGAGCCGTGCGGATCTCCTGGGAGCCTATATTAATTCCATGTAGCCCTTGGTGGGAGGCCAGGAAGCGGGAGAGAGGTTTGATTGCTATATTAAAAAGTAGCGTTGATAGAGGGCATCCCTGTCTAGTCCCCTTGTATAGATCAATGGAGCTGGAGAGGCGGCCAGCAGCCACCACTGTGGCCTTTGGGGCTGAGTACATCTGGCGTACCAGGTGCAGAAAGGTGCCCTCAAACCCCATTTTTGTCAGGACCAAGTCCAGCCAGCGAAAGTTGACATTGTCAAATGCCTTTTCGGCATCTAGGGTTATGATTATTGACTCCTCCGTGGGGCTGTCCCTAGCCCTCTCCAGCATCATCAGTACCTTACGGATATTAGATGTGGGGGATCTGCCTTGGGTAAAGCCCGATTGGGCCGGGTGAATAATGTTGGGCATGAGGGATGCGAGTCTGTTCGCTAGTACTTCTGATAATAATTTGGAGTCTACATTAAGTAAGGAAATGGACCGATACGCCCCTGTATCCGAGTGGTCTTTCCCTTTTTTATATATAAGCTTTATGTAGGCTTGGAAGCCAGAGGGTAGGTAAGGGCCCCCTTCAAGGATTTTCTGGAGAACCTCCAGAAGCGGTGTGACTAGAGTGTCTACAGTGAGTTTGAAAAATTCTGGGGTGAACCCGTCTGGTCCCAGCGCCTTTCCCTTGGGAAGCGACTTTATGGCGTTACGCAATTCCTGTTTGGAGATGGGCGCATTTAATTGGGAAAGGGGTTCGTTGTCTATCTCAGGGAGGGTAATTTTAGTTAGGAAATCCGCCGCTGCTGTTTCGTTGATTGGATCGGGGCCATACAAGGTAGTGTAAAATTGTTCAAGTACCTGATTGATGTCCTTGGGAGTTGTTACTATCTTAGCACTTTTGGTTTTTAGAGCTTTGATATGAGTGGGAGGGTGCGAGCCCTTACAAAGTGCAGCTAGCAGTTTGCCGGGCTTGTTGCCGAATTTATGGTACTTCAGGTCCTGCTCAGCTTTGTAGAGACGCTCCTGAGCTTCGGCCCAGTGGTCGAATTGGCCTTTAGCTTGTTTCCAGGCATCTCTGTTGCCTTTCGTGTTGCTTAAGGAAAGCTTGAGTTGGGCCTGCCTAAGTGCCGTGCTAGATTCTAGGTAATTTTTGGTAACTTGTTTTTTGTAGCCCGCCGCATATGATATTATTCTGCCTCTGAGCACCGCCTTCCCTGCGTCCCATAACACGCTAGGATCTGTCATATGTGACTGGTTAGTGTGGGAATATTCTTCCCAAGTGTCCCTTATCACCTTCTGGAGCATTTTATCCTTTGCGAGGTAGCTTGGAAAGTGCCAAATAGGGGGTTTTGCCTGGTGTTCGAGACCTGGGAAGGTTACCGATATAGGGGAATGGTCAGAGATGACCATTGTCTCTATCTGCGGGGAGGAGGCCAGGGGTAGGAGGAGGGGGTTTAGTAGGATATAGTCTATGCGTGACGTAGAATCATGGGGGGATGAGAAAAATGTGAAATCTTTAGCCCCTGGGTTGACAAGTTGCCAAAAGTCCGTGAGGTTCGCACTTTCCGCAAATTTATGGAGCAAGGCAGGGGAGGCTGGATCTTGCCCCTTGGTGGTTTTAAATGTATCTGTCGATCTGTCCTCTAAGGGAGTCATCACTTGGTTAAAATCACCAGCGAGAATGTGTGGAAGGTGTAGAAATGGAGCCGTATGGGCTGCGAGCGTTTGAAAGAAGGAGTTGGTGGGGGAATTTGGGGCGTAGACATTTGTTATGGCCCATGACCGTGAGTGTGATTGGATAACGATCGACGTTAATCTGCCCTCTGAATCAGAGTGCACAGACTTTTGTTCCCCTTGGAAATTTTTGTGAAATAAAATTACAACACCTGCCTTGCCTTTCACCACTCTTCCTACCCATAATTTGCGTAGCCATTCGAAGTCGGATTGAGGGAGGTGGGTCTCCTGCAGTAGCGCTACGTCTGCCTTTAGCCGTTTTAGGTACCGTAGGATGGCCATATGCTTATTAGGGGACTGAAGGCCTTTTACGTTCCAAGAACCTAGTTTCATTCAAGGAGTGATGTCAAGTAGGGTCATATGTCAAGATGTATATCAGTGAGTGTTTGTGCTTAGGGTGGAAGATTACATAATTAGTCTGCTTTGGATAGGGGAATATAGACAGAGGTAGAATGACTAGGGGGTCAAGTTTAGGAGAAAGGGGTTGAACCTGGATTTGGGTTGGGAGATCCCTCAGCAACCAACAAGTTGCATTGAGAGCACTAGAAAGACAATACTTCGCTTCTTTCCGCATGCAAAATCACCTAATCTGAACAGCGTTACCTAGGCCAAGAGACAATGGTGTGCCCCCTCACCGTAGTCAGTAGTCTGTGAGGCGAAAAGTAGGGCCGCCACCTCCATTACCGTTCATGTCCCCCGCACCACCAAAAGAGAGGGGGGGGAGGTGGCAGACGGGCCAGGTCCCGACCTACAGTAAGGCTTTTAATACCCGCTAGACTTTGCAATCACAGTATAAAATACACAACAAATACTGTATGCCAAACATACAACTAAACACAACTGAGCATACATTACCAACAGAAGGAAAAAAGAGGATGGGTGCCGGTTAAATGTCCGCCAGTCCCGGCCTTAAAGAAGGCATTTGAGTGAACTTATCTATTTGGATTGAAGCGGCTAGTAATGAAATCATGGTTTTCAAAGCCTATGGCCTCGATTTGAGAGGTCAACCAGTCACATCCTTTTTGCATGTTTACTGTGTAGATCACAAACCGATCCATCCGCCGAATTCCTGTAGGGTGCGGATGACTGTCTGGGGTGGGTGCCCGGTGGTCGGTGAGGAGTTGGAGCAGGTTTTATATGCCTGAATGGCTGGAGCCGCCGTTCCTCGCTCCCTCACATGCGGTGCCGGAACCGGAAGTTGCTGCTGACTTTTAACATTAGGACACTTACCTGTCCTGTAGTCCAGCAATGTCAGCACTGCCGCCAATCTTCGGATCGGTTGGTCGAGTGCTGCCACCACCATTGAGGGTAAGGGTACTCGGAAGTGTAGCCTTTCGGCTTCACGGTCGGGGCCCCTACTGTGCATGTGCGAGCCGCCGCTGTGCTTTCTCAGCAGCCACGGCCCGGGCTCCCAGATGTGGGGAAAAGCACACCTGACAAAGACAGGTATCCTCTACCTCCTCCCCCCTCAGGTGCCAAATGTGACAGCTGAGGGGGGGGGAGGAATCCAACGAGCGGAAGTTCCACTTTTGGATGGAACTCCACTTTAACTGAACAAGCTGAGGTTAGAAGCTGATTGATTCTATACAGAAGTGAGCGGGGTTTGGCACTCTCCAGCTGTAGTAAATAAACCTCAATGACACAATAAAATCACCAATAACAGCAAATAGTAGCAAGTAAAGCTAAATTAAACTATTCTCTAATAAACCATCTATACTATTAACCACTTCAGATCCACGCTATAGCCGATTGGCGGCTACAGCACAGATGTGAATTGCCGGGAGGCCGTCAATTGACGTCCACCCCTTTGCGCGCTCCAGGCTCGCTCTTGCAGCCGCCGCACGCTGCGTGAGTGTGTCCTCGGGTCGGGCGGACTCGATGTCTGCCGGAGACCCGCAATCTCTTCACAGAGAGCCAGAACGGGGAACCGCCGATGTAAACACGGCGGTTCCCCGCTCTTTGAGGGGGGCATGACAGATCTACTGATCCCTGTGATCTGTTATGTCCCTATCAGCACACACAGGGAACACATTTAACCCCTTCACTGCCCCCTTAGTGTTAATCCCTTCCCTGCCAATGACATTTATACAGTAATTAGTGTCTACTTTTAGATCTGATAGCTGTATAAATGTCATTGGTCCCAAAAAAGTGTCAGAAATGTCAGACATGTCCACCGAAATATCGCAGGCTAGATAAAAATCACAGATCCAAAGGAATGGCTGCTCCAGGACGTACCAGGTGAGCTTAAAGAAGCAATTGAGTGGGGTGCTCGCCTTGTCGTTGCAGCAGCATAGTTCATGCAGAAAAAGGAGGAACGGCTGCACAACCAAACTCAATGCAATGAAAATGTATTAATAGGAGGTGTGGTGATGATCAATGTGGAAAAAAATGTTTTCCCCTTAGATTTATACAAGCTTTTACTTTTCGAGAGAATAGGTGCAGGACCCTCCCCCCCTCTTTGCTCTTTCAATGCACCACGCCATAGGGTGAGTGTGGCCAAATTACACAGTGGGCGGGTCTTCAAGGGGCATTATAATCCTCTGCACCACATTATCCCCAACTCAACTTTGCCCCTGTCCTAAGCTTTCTTAGTACCCCACAATCTACAACTCACCACTACATCCTCATTTAGAACTGACTTCTGCACCCCCTATCTGCACTTTACTTCTGTACCCCCACCACAACTCATCTCTGCACCCACCACGTGCAACTCACCGCTGCACCCTCAACCACAACTTGCTTTGGCACTCCAGTCCAAAACTATTCACAACTTACTTCTTCACCCCTTCCAAACTTACCTCTGCACCCCAGTCCACAACTCACTTCTACACCCCTGTCCACAACTTATCTCTGCATGCCCTGCAACAACTCACCTTTGCACCCACCATCCACAACCTACCTCTGCACCCTGGCAAAAACTGTCTCCAGCTCACCTTTACATCCCTGTCCACAACTCACCTCTGCACCCTCCCACCCTTCCGCAACTCACATCTGCACACCCTGTCTGCAAATCACCTCTGCATCCCCCCATCCATCCACAACTCACATCTGCACCTCCAGTCTGTAATTCACCCCCACCCATCTGAAACTCACCTCTGCCCTCTCATCCATGATCACAGCTCACTTCCTCACATTTGCCCCTTTTACAGCTCACCTCTGCACCCCTGGCCATAGCTAACTCTTGTCCACAACTGCTGGAGCTGAGGGCAATCAGGCTCTGCCTCTCCCACTGGACGGTAAGGCTGTGCGGCCTCCCGGATCGGGTTCAGTCGGACAACGCCACGGCGGTGGCGTACGTGAACCATCAGGGCAGAACGAGGAGCTCACAGCGGCTGCGGAAGCGGCTCTCATTCTGCGATGGGCAGAACTTCACGTGCCGGCAATCTCCACCATTTACATTCCGGGCGTAGAAAATTGGCAGGCGGACTTTCTCAGTTGCCAGACACTGGATCAGGGGGAATGGTCCCTACATCCAGAGGTGTTCCAACAGATTTGCCACAGATGGGGCACGCCAGACGTGAACCTAATGGCGTCGAGGTTCAATCACAAGGTGCAGACCTTTGTGTGCAGAACAAGGGATCCGTTGGTGGCCGCCACAGACGCGTTGGTAGCGCCTTGGGGTCGGTAAAGGCTCCTGTACGCGTTCCCTCCCCTCAAGCTTCTACCGCAGCTACTGCACAGGGTAGAAGCGGAGGGGATTCCGACAATCCTGGTAGCTCCGGATTGGCCTCGGCGCCCTTGGTACGCCGATGTGGTGCGGATGGTGACAGATGTTCCCTGGCGTCTTCCACTTCGAGAAGATCTCCTGTCACAGGGACCCATACTGCACCCTGCTTTATCCTCGCTGGCTTTGACGGCTTGGCTATTGAGTCCCAGATGTTGAGGGATAGGGGTGTCTCTGACTCCGTGATCCCTACTATGCTTAAGGCGCACAAGTGTACTTCGCGCTAGATATATCATCGCACCTAGAAGGCCTATATTGCCTGGTGTGAGGTGGGGGGTTGGAACCCTTGCTCTTATGTTGTGTCCCGGGTGCTGGCTTTTTTGCAGCAAGGCCTGCATAACAAATTGGCATTGAGTACTCTCAAGGGTCAGATTTTGGCTCTGGCGATTCTCTTTCAACGTCCCTTGGCGTCACATTCGCTGATACGTACATTTGTACAGGGTGTATGCCATGTGGCTCCTCAGGTACGGTCGCCTTTGGCGCCGTGGGATTTGAACTTTTTACTTTCTGTACTGCAGAAACCGCCATATGAGAAGATCAGGGACATTCCCTTACAATTGCTGTCCCAAAAGGTGGTTTTCCTGGTGGCCATTACATCCGCTAGGCGGGTGTCTGAGTTGGCGGCGTTGTCCTGCAAGTCTCCCTACTTGGTCCTTCATAAGGATAAGGCGGTCCTGCAACCTTCACATTCGTTTCTACCAAAGTTGGTTTCCTCTTTTCACATTAATGAGGATATTGTTCTCCCTTCATTGTGTCCGCACCCGTCGCATCCCAAAGAGATTGAGTTACATTCTTTGGATGTCGTGAGGGCTTTGCGGGTGTATTTGGCGGCTACAGCTTCCTTTCAAAAGTCTGATTCGTTGTTTGTGCTGACAGAAGGCCCGTGCAAGTGGTTGGCGGCCTTGTCAGCCACTGTTTCCCGTTGGATCAGACAGACCGTGACCCATGCGTATACTGTTTCGGGGCAAAGTCCCCCCTTTTCCAGTCATGGCTCATTTCACCAGGGCAGTTAGCACTTCCTGGGCTTTCAGACACCAGGCTTCGGTGTCCCAGGTGTGCAAGGCTGCTACTTGGGCCTCGGTGCACACTTTTGTTAAGTTTTACCAAGTTGATGTGTCAGCATCCGCGGATGCTGCTGTTGGCCGTAAAGTTTTACTTTTTGTTGGGTACAGTTGTTATTGTTTACCCACCCCTCTTGAATGACACTGCTTTGGGACATCCCCACTTGTCAATGAAGGGCTGTGTCTGTCAGTGAACGTAAGAGAAAATAGGATTTTATTAAGAACTTACCATAAAATCCTTTTCTCTGAGTTCACTGACAGACGCAGCACCCACCCCTCTGTGTTGCGTTTGTACGGCTTGTTACGAACTGATATGCTATGCAGAGCTGGGGGGTTATATCCTGGAGTGAGGACGGCCCCCTGGGAGGGGTCAGCTTGCTTTTTTTCTGTTTGCCTAGTCTACTCCTAGTAGGATGTGCATAAACCCCACTTGTCAATGAAGGGCTGCGTCTCTCAGTGAACTCAGAGAAAAGGATTTTACGGAAAGTTCTTTATAAAATCCTATTTTTTTTACACAAAGTTGTCCATTTGTCCATCCAAGGCAGGGGTAGGATCGAGCAAGTGAGGGCTCAGGCAACAGTCTGTAGTAAAAACAAAACGTGACTCACCATGAAGATGTATTGGCTGCATTCAAAGTCCTGGCATGTGTGGCCGGACGCTCACCCTAGGCTTCCCGCAGCTCTTGCAGGGGCACCCCTCTTTGTTGTCTGCGGGGTCTTTGAGGCCTAGATTCCAGTCCACCTCCGCGGAGGGGGTATGGCCGGGCTGTCTCGGGAGGAGGCGTAACCAATTTGGGACTGATACAGGAGCTGCTTTCAAGAAGGTGAAGAAAGCTGGCAATTCCCCCGGGCGTCGTAAAGTAAAGGACCGCCGGTCCTTGGCCAAGGTGACTGACAGGAGGAAGCCCCAGCGATAGGTAAATCCCTGCTGGCGCACCAGTTCCAAACCCGGGCGAAGTAAGGCCCGCCGTTTGACTGTAGCTCTGGAAACGTCAGGGAGAACCTTGATTTGCATTCCATCAAAATCCATGGTGCCAGCTTCCCATGCTTTGCGTAGGATTATTTCTTTCTGAAGGTAGTGATGAACGCAGCATATGATGTCTCTTGACCTGTTGGGGTCCGTAGGGCGCGGGCCCAGGGCATGATGGATACGGTCTAGCTCTACCTGCGGTGGGATCAGGTCTCCCATGATCATATGAAACATTGCGGACGCCGACTCTTGCAAGTTCTCCTGAGCGGTGGCCTCCTTTAGGCCCTGGAGCCGCAAGTTGTTTCGGCGGCTCCGGTCCTCCATTTCCTCTAAATGCAGCTGCAGCTCTGCAACTGAATCCTCGTGGGTGGAGCGGGAAGCCTCCAGCGCAGTCAGCCGGCGCACCACGGTCGCCAGGGAGGATTCCCCCCGCCGCCAATCTATCTGCCAGAGTCCCCATCTCCTGCCTGATGTCACGGATCTCTTTTCTGTGGATTTCCTCCACCCGGCTAATCAAGGCCGTGATGTCGGCCTTGGTTGGGAGCGCCTGGAGCAGGGCTCGGAGCTCGGCATCTGCCCGGAGAGTGAAGGGCTGGTGTGCAGAGTGCGGCGGGTCCGACCGAAACACAGCAGGGATGTCCGATCCAAAGTCCAACAGCGAGGAGGGAGCGGGAGATGTCGGTGGGTCTCCTGCGTCCAGAGCCCCGGAATGATCAGCACACGGAGCCACCATCTTAGGTGGTGGGGTCGCCTCCGCAGTGTTTGTCAGGAACTGGAGGATGTCTCCGTTAGTTTTTGCCGCTTTATGTTGCTTCGCACTGCTCCTCCTTCTTCTTCTCTTAGATGTCAGCATATTTTGTGGTTAAATGCTGCTGTAGCAAGGTCGGGGCTGGGGACATGCGGGAGCTCTCAGTGAACACGTCTGTCTTCGGCCATGTCCAGACCACACCCCCCTACTCTCTTTAATTTTATGTAAATCGGTTGGACACCGATACGATCTGGATATGATTTTGTAATTTCTTTCCTGATATTTGGCTGAAGGAGATAATTTATGTGTCAGGAGCAAGGACTTTTCCCATTGTGGTATAGATATTGTTTTCCCAATCTCTTCCTCCCATTTATCTAAATATGTTACTTCTTTATCTAGGTCTTTGGGGAGTAAATCCTTATATATTTTTGATAATACATGGGCCGGTTTGTGTGTTTGTAAGAAGAGTTTCTAGAATTCTAAAGGTGATCTTTCTAGTTCAGCACGTTGTTCTATAGAGTGAATATATGCTTGCAATTGTTGGTATTGTATCCATTTATTTGTGGTTCCTCTTGCTAATGTGCTCATTGGAGGAACCTCGTCGCCCAAGATCTGAGCCAGCCTCACGTCGTTCCCGTCTTTGCCAATCCAAAAAAGTTATAGCCTCTACTGCTTTTTGGTTGAAAATGAGGGTTGGAAAATAAAGGTGTCATGGGCCCAATCTGGATAGATAGGGTTCCCTTCTTTATAAGTGAATCCCATACCTTAAGGGTAAAAAGAACCAAAGATGGCATACTTATTGCTTTCACACTCAATGTTCTGAAACCAGTCTACTACCCTAGTTACATGTATAGCTTGAATGTATTTCGTAAAGTCCGGGAGGGCCAATTAATATAGGTCTGACAAGTATATCTCCTTTAATTCGGGAAGGTTTATGTTCCCAGACAAATCCCCCCATTACCATACGCAATTTGCGGATTAAGGCGGTGGGGGGACATACCGGAACTGCTTGAAACACATATAACAATTTTGGAAGTATGTCCATTTTTATTATGTTTATCCTTCCCATCCGTGAAAGGGTTTTTTTTATTGTATTTTTGAAGTAATTCTATCATTTTATTAATCAGAGGGGTATAATTAAGTTTGTCAATTTATCCAGGTTTCGGGGTATATATATCCCCAGGTACTTAAGAGCTGTTTGTTGCCATCTAAAGGAGAAATTCTTCTAAAGATGAATTTGAATTTTATTTGATAATGAAATATTTAGTGTTTCGGATTTTTCACAGTTTACTTTAAAATTGCTTATCTCTCCAAATCGATCAAATTCCTGAATACGTTTCGGGATTGTTATTATTGGATTAGTAATGTATAATAAAAGATTGTCTGCATAGACTGACATTTTAGATTCCTTTCCTTTTATTTTGATCCCTTGTACATCTGGATTATTTTGTATGGCTTTGGTAAGATGTTCAATTACCAATACACACAGTAATGGAGAAAGGGGACATCCCTGTTGGGTTCTGTTTCTGATTGGAATTGAATCCAGCAGGATCCCGTCTATCCGAACCCTCGCTCGGGGTTTACTATACAAAGCCATTATCTTTTGCAGCAATTGGGGACCAATACCCCATTGTATCAAAGTCTCTTCCAGGAAACACCATCCCACCCTGTCAAACGCCTTTTCAGCGTCTATAGACAAAAGGCAGGATGGGATGGAGTGTCTCTGGACATATTCAATCAGTGTGATTGTCTTCAAAGTATTGTCCCTAGCCTCCTGGCCCCCACAAATCCCACTTGGTCTAAATGTACATGTGCCGGTACAATTGGAGTAAGTCTTTCTGCTATGATTTTAGAAAAAGGAAAAAATCCGTAAATCAATATTCATAAGGGAGATAGGACTATAGTTCCCGCAAATAGTGTGATCTTTATCTGGTTTGGGTATTATAGAAATATGGGCTTCCATGCCCTGTAACGTAAAGGGACGGGAGGTGGAGACTGCATTGAAGGTCCTACATAACATGGGTCCCAAAGTTTCTCCCAATAATTTATAGAAACGTGTAGTGAATCCATCTGGTCCTGGACTTTTCCCCAGGGCCAGAGCGCTAATAAATTTTTGTATTTCCTTTATTGAAATTTCTTTTTCCAGTTCTTCTATTGTTTCTTTAGGCAGGGTTGGATTTGCTGTTTCTTTTATGTACTGTCATATTTTTTGATGGAACCTAATTGACTCTTTTCCAGTCTTTTGGTTCGTAACATTATATAATCTAGAGTAAAAAGTTTGAAATGTCTCTAAGATCTCTTTGGGATCCGATATAATTTTCCCTGATGTTTTTTGAATTTTTATTATAGAAGTGGTAGCCATCTGTTGGTGTAGGGACCTCGCTAAGAATCTTCCTGGTTTATTCCCATTTAGGTAGAATAGAGCTCGATTTTTGTCTCTTAATCTCAACGTTTGTTCGTTCAGTATAGTTTCTAATTCATTCTGTTTGTCTGCCAATTTTATTAAATTTATCGGGATGGGGTTCTGTTTATGAGTTTTTTCATACATTGAAATATCTTTTAACAAGGAAGACATTTTGTTTATCTTGTTTGCCTTTAATCTAGCCCCATATTTTATAAAGATTCCCCTTAGCATGCATTTTAATGTTTCCCATTGTATGGGAGGGGAGGTTTCATCTTTTTCATGATCTATTTGAAAATTTATCACAGTCTGACGGATTTCAGTAATACAAGCATCGTCCTTTAGCAGGTTTTCATTTAGCCTCCATAGGCTACGTGGCCTCCTATGGTCCGCAAACTCCAGTTCTACAAAGACTGGAGCATGGTCGGACCACACAGAGCTACCCACTTCTGAAGAGGACAGAATTGGCAGTCCAAGCTGGTTTACTAGAAAAAAATATATCCTATGATATGTATTATGAATTTTAGAATAAAATGTATAATCTTTATCCCTGGGGTGATGAACTCACCAAATATCAATCAACTTTAATTTCTGTATAACATCCTTGAATGTATTTGTCTGGTTATTATTCTGGAATGGACGAGTTACTGTAGTATCTTGGCCTAGATCCAAAACGAAATTAAAATCCCCTCCAATGAGCACAATGCCTTTCCATCAGATCTGTCACCATATGTATCCCTGTCTTAATTTGCTCTTGATTTGGTAAGTATAAATTGATAAATGTATAATTTTTCTCCATAAATGGATAATTTTAGGAGCAGGGCTCTGCCATCCCTGCTTCCCCAGGAATCCAAGACCTGATGGGGAAGAGATTTGTGTATCGCAATGGACACTCCTCTTGACTTTGAATAAGGGAAGGTGTCATGATACCATGTTGGGTAATGTTTATTGTAAATATTTGGGATGTGATTTGAGCAAAAATGCGTCATCTGGAGAAAGGCCGCACTAACCTTTTGATTATGGAGCGAATATAGGACTTGCAATCTCTGAGATGGAGAGTTGAGACCTCTCAAATTAAACAAACAGAACTTAACAGGATCCATTCTGGAAAAAAAAAAAAAGACCCCTTACCCTACACTTATTCCTTTCACCCTAAGCAACTATTGTTGCAATATAGCTAAATGACCATCTGTCTAACCTAAAATTAGGATCCCTATATTAGATGCCGCCTTTTCAGCCCAGCATATTCCTAAGGAGGGAAAAAGCAGGCGGGGGGAGGAAGGGGAAAACCCGTTCCACCCCCCAACTGAACCCCCCCATACCAATATTTTGCGTTCCCCTGTGGGGGCCCCGGGGGTGCACGACACCAACCAGTGCTTATGCAAGATTTGTAATTCCGTAACTGGGAAGACTATTATTCCATTAACTTTTCTACTATCCCTTTTCCCCTTTCTTCCTTTATTGAAGTAAATTATTAACATATTACATATATTAGATACACAGACATTTATCTTCATTTTCAATTTTCTACTAACGTCTTTGAAGTAAAACAATCATAGGGAAGGGGAGAAGGGGGAGGAAGGAGAGAAGAAAAGAAAAAAAAAAAAAAAATGAATGGCAAAAAAAAAAAAAGGGAGTTTCCATATTTCCTTTCTTTCCCCCCCTCCCCTCCCTGTCCCTCCCCCATTTCCCCACCCCCCTCCACGATACCAATATATGTATTTCGTGTATCATACTCATAAGTGCTACAAATAAAACAACAAAAATTAAACCCCCCAATATATCCTAAAAGTGAATGTAGGGCATCAAAATCAGGTCCGACGCGTTTTGTGACACAATGGCCACTCTTGAGTGGCAGATGCGCACCATAGGAGATCTAGAGAAAGACACCATAAAGAAAAAAAGAGCGACTTTTTACTTTAATACATATCCAAGAAAAACAAAAAAAAAAACAAATGATTTCATCAGTTTAGGCCAATATGTATTCTTCTACATATTTTTGGTAAAAAAAAATCGCAATAGGCATATATTGATTTGGTTGCGCAAAACTTTTTGCGTCTACAAACTGTAGGATAGATTTATGTCAATTTTAGAATTTTTTTTTTACTAGCAATGGCGGCGATCTGTGATTTTTATCGGGACTGCGACATTGCGACGGACAGATCAGACACTTTTGAAACTTTTATGGGACCAATGACATTTATACAACGATCAGAGCTAAAAAATAGCCACTGATTACTATATAAATGTCACTGACAGGGAAGGGTTGAACTCTATGGGGCGATCAAGGAGTTAAATGTGTTCCCTAGGGAGGTGTTCCTAACTGTGTGGGGGCTGGGCTGGCAGGAACATGACAGATCTAACTCTTCCCGATGACAGGGAACAGTAGATCACTGTCATGTCCCCTGCCAGAACAGGGATCTGCCGTGTTTACATTGGCAGATCCCCGTTCTGCCTCTGTAACAGGCGATCCCGGGTCACCGTAGGGACACCGAGTCCGCGCTACCCATGGGCATGCTCACGTAGCGCATGCGCGCCTGAGGAACCATGACGGCGATTTGTGCAGCCGAGCCAACCTACCGCAAAAAACTGCAGCGGCTGGCCGGCATGTGGTTAAAGGCTCAGGAGCACACCGAACACCCAGCACATTGCACTATGGCGGCAAAAGTGTCAGTGTGTTGCCTGTTCAATATGTCAACAATACAAAAAAGGGTCGCTACCCCCCACCTATAACTGGCCTTTACAGCAAGGCACTGGAAGCCGCATGTCAAAGAAAATCAAAGAATTTCCAAACTCAACAAGGGGTTAACCCTTGTTTTTAACACATACTGTTAGACAGGTCAATTCGGTTGGTTGCAGGCTGGTCAGTAAGTTCAGCTTGGAAATTCCTTCTCCAGGTAAGTATAACATTTATTTTTTTGTTGTTTTTTTTTCTAAATTAAGATTTAATACCACTTTAATACAACCATAAAGCTAGCCATAGATGGGTCATTTTATTTATTTCAACCAGTGGGCTGAATGGAAAAAGATGTACAGATTCCACCATCAACTCCCCATTTAGGTGAATAGAGGAATGACCTCCAATGAGACTATGGGGTTCATTTACTAAAACTGTAGAGTACAAAATCTGGTGCAGCTCTGCATAGAAATCAATTTAGTTTTTTTTGAAGAGTAAAGAGTGAAGTAAAAGCTTAATTGAATATAGCGATGCCCCTGCCCTCCAGAGGCCTGATGGTGACCTCTGGAGTCAAGGAGAGCTGACATTCCTCATCAGTGTGCAGGTTACTAGGCATTGTGGGTGTAGTGCAAGATGGAATGATGGGCGCCAGTTTTGAAATGAACAAAAAAAGATTGATTGTCTCTTAACAAGAACTGTGGGAGAGATGGTTAGGGTCAGGACACCCTTAGGCAAATGCAATATGTAAACTGGCAGACTCCGCAGACAAAAATAGAAATAGGCTGACAGTGATACAGAAAAAGGACCTTTAAGCTGCATGCAGCAATCTATATTTCCATAGCAACTGCTGTCTCCTATAGCAACACTTCACTTTCAATACTTTACTGTAGATCTGCACACGTAACTCACAGTATCCCACTGTAGATCTTCTCTCACATCTCACAGTATCCCACTGTAGATCTCTCAAGCATCACCAGCGCTACCTGCTTGGTCCCTGGCTTGACTTGCCGCTGGCAACTGTACTTATCTTCAAGGTGCACCCACATCTCCTGCTGGGTTCCCAGATGAGACTACTGAAGCTTTCCTACCTTTTCACCATTCACGGCTAGTGAAAGGGCTATTCTGGCACTTTTTCAGACCTCCATCCTCTCTACACCGGCCTCTGGTAACAGGAGTGGTCGTCCCTTTGTGGCAACTGCTTCTCCTTTACTGTTGGCACCGATCCGGTTCTCCCTCAGGCAGAACCTCTTCCACTTGGTCAGGCTTCCGACTCAAAGCCCAACTCACTGCTGCTGCTTGGATTCCTGGATAGGCCTCGGTCAGACCTAGCAGCCAGGTGCTTCTGAGGTAGGCTACAGGCTTCTGGCCGAGCAAATCGGAGCCATGCGAAACACATCCACCCTGGCAGCTGCCCAGGTGGCAAGGAACCTTGATCACCTGACTCCACCCAAATAAATAGTCTATCCCAGCATGTTTGACATCTGGAAGAAACCCCCCGCTGATTGGCTGAGATAACATATCCATTCAAAACCTGTGTTTCCTGTGCTCCATAATTCCAATGTCAGAAGCAGCATTGCCACCTTGTGACAGACTCAGGCTTAGGGCAGAATCAGTGGATCCCCTACCAATTAGCCCAGCTAAATTTGTTAACAGCCTTGTTTAGGACCAGGGTGCTACATGAATAAGCTGAAGTTAGAAGCTGATTGCCTACCATGCACAGCTGCACCAAATTTTTAACTCTTTAGTTTTAGTAAATCAACCCATTGTATTCTGACAGTGGGGCTCTCTTCTGTCAGAATACACTGATCAGCGGCTGCAACCAATTGACTGCAGCCACTGATCAACAAAACTTTTCCAACATTGCTGTTCGAGTGGATCTAGCGATCACCTTCTGATGACATCATCAACTTTCGATCCATTTATGGCCAGGTTCACTGGGAAGTGTGACCGAAAACACTATGGGGTTGATTTACTAAAGGCAAATAGGCTGATTTCTCCCCAGAACTTACTGACACTCTGCTGGCTTCCATCATCCTATCATGTGCAATCAAAAATGCTTGTAATTTTATCTTCTTGGCATGCAATTGGGTATTCTTTGCAAAGTGAAATTGCACCAAATTCACTAAGCTCCTAGGAAGATTTCCTTGCAAAGTAAAAGTCCTGTTTGCCTTTAGTGAATCAACCCTTATGATTCCCTCTCAGATCAAAACTTCCCTTCCTTTATTTACAGCGGTGGCTGGTGTATAAGGGGCGCTTGGGCGCCGCCTCCCCGCTGCTGAGAAGGAAAAAAAAAATCAGCCCAGCCCCCCGACAGGAGGCACTGGTATATTGACGGTATATCGGCAGTGAGCCGATTGGTCAGTGATAAAAGACTATGTGTGTGCACTGAATGGGTGCACACACAGAGTGTAATTGGCTGCCCCCTGAGCCATCAGGGCCAATGACTCTCTGTCATTGGATGCTATGGGCGGGGGGCAGGACTATGGCGGACATGCTGGCTGCGTGATTACTTACGCAGGAACAACACTCCGCCGGGACTTCCAAGCAGACCGTCCACAGGGAGAGGAGGACAGTCCACTGCGAGCTGTCTGCACACTGTCAGCATGCTCTCCACAAGCGCTGCCTCTGCACACTGTCAGCCCGCTCTCCACATGAATTGTCCCGACTTCGGGGGGGGGGGGGGGGCTGGTGACTGTATACTGCTATTTGGTGCTCTGTATACTACTATCTGGGACTCTGTATACTGATATATGGTGATTCTGTATATTGATATATGGTGACTCTGTATGCTGCTATCTGGGGCTCTGTATACTGCTATATGGTGATTCTGTATACCCCTATCTGGGGCTTTGTATACTGCTATCTGGTGACTCTGTGAGTGTATACTCCTAATTGGTGACTCTGTATACTCCTATCTGGTGACTCTGTATACTCCTATCTGGTGATGCTTTATATACCACTATCTGGTGATGCTGGGCTGTATACTCCTGACACAAGGGGTGGAAACTAAAAGGGGTGGGGCTTATGAGAAGTGGTGGCGCCCCCCATCCTAAAATTTCATCAGCGGCCACTGTTTATTTAAACTCAAACTCTGCCCCCAAATCTGTTTTATCATTCCCCTGCCTTTATCAAGGCCATTTGAAACATAAGGATGGATCCCTCAACCAATTTACCCCTAGACCCTTCACCACACTCCCAGAAAAAAACAGACTAAATATTACATGAAATTAATTCATGTTTTTTAGAATCCATATCAAGCAGACGAATAATCTTGTAACAATGCAATCTAACTACTGCATCTTAATAATTCAGTTCCAAACAACAATGTATGATGTTATAACTGTTACTGAACTGTGCTCCTTGCAACTATTTTGCCTAACTTCACATATTTGTTACTTGAATAAATCTTTTATATTCAAAATAAAATGTATTGAACAAAACACGATGCATGATTTACTAAAATAAAGAAAAAGAGGGAGGTTTTTTACTAAACATAGGGATGAGTGGGTTGATTTCATGTTGTATAAGTCAGTATAGAAATAATGTAATGCAGTGATGAAATATTCACAGCACTTCACTTTTTCCGCATTTTGGTATGTTACAGCCTTATTCCAGAATAAATTCAATTCATTATTTCACTCAAAATTCTACAAACAATACCCCATAATGACAACGTGAAAGAAGTTTGTTTGAAATCTTTGCAAATGTATTAAAATATCAAATGTACATAAGTATTCACAGCCTTTGCTCAATACTTTGTTGAAGCACATTTGGCACCAATTACAGCTTCAAGTCCTTTTGAGTATGAAGCTACAAGCCTGGACCACCTATTTTTGGGCAATTTCTCCCATTCTTCTTTGAAGGACCTCTCAAGCTCCATCGGGTTGGATGAAGAGTGTTGGCGCACAGCCATTTTCAGATCTCTCTAGAGATGTTCAATCGGGTTCAAGTCTGGGCTCTGGCTGGGCCACTCAAGGACATTCACAGAGTTGTCCCGTAGCCACTTAGGGTCGTTGTCCTGTTGAAAGATGAACCGTCGTCCCAACCTGAGGTCCAGAGCACTCATCCAGGATGTCTCTGTACATTGCTGCATTCATCTTTCCCTCAATCCTGACTAGTTTCCCAGTTCCTGCCACTGAAAAACATCCCCACAGCATGATGCTGTCACCACCCAGCTTCACTGTAGGGATGGTAATGCCCAGGTGATTGACGGTGCCTGGTTTCCTCCAGACATAACACTTGCCATTCAGGCCAAAGAGTTCAATCTCTGTTTCATCAGACCAGAGAATTTTATTTCTCATGGTCTGAGAGTCCTTCAGGCGCCTTCTGGCAAACTCCAGGTGAGCTGGCATGTGTCTTTTACAGTGAAGTGGCTTCCGTCTGGCCACTCGACCATACAAGCCTGATTGGTGGAGTCCTGCAGAGATGGGTGTTCTTCTGAAAGGTTTTCCTCTCTTCACAGAGAAACACTGGAGCTCTGTCAGAGTACCCATCGGGTTCTTGGGCACCTCCCTGACTAAGACCCATTTCCTCTGATCGCTCAGTTTGGCCAGGCAGCCCGCTCTAGGAAGAGTCCTGGTGGTTCCAAACTTCTTCCATTGACGGATGATGGAGGCCACTGTGCTCATTGGGATCTTCAATGCTGCAGAACTTTTTCTGTACCCTTCCCCAGATCTGTGCCGTGATACAATCCTGTCTCAGAGGTCTACAGACAATTCCTTGGACTTCATATCTTGTTTGTTCGCTGACATGCACTGTTAACTGTGGGACCTTATATAAACAGGTATGTGCCTTTCCAAATCACGTCCAACAACTGAATTTATCACAGGTGGACTCCATTCAAGTTGTAGAAACATTTCAAGGATGATCCATGGAAACAGGATGCACCTGAGCTCAACTGAGTGTCATGGCAAAGATTGCCAAGACCCTGAAACTGAGCTGCATGGTGGTCAAGACCATACAGCGTTTTAACAGGACAGGTTGCACTCAGAACAGGATTCACCATGGTCAACCAAAGAGTACATGTCTTTGGGAAATAGATGTATGAGTGCTGCCAGAATTGCTGCAGAGGTTGAAGGGGTGGGGGATCAGCCTGTCAGTGCTCAGACCATACGCTGCACATTACATCAAATTGAGGAAACTGTACTGTTTAGTTTAGCGCCGGACAGCAAGGACTTATTTTTCTGTTTTGTTTTGTTTTAACCTGCAAACCTAATTTATGAATAAACCAGGCAAGGCGCCAGATTTTAAAGAAGTTGTCTGCACACTGACTATTTTTCCTCAGGAAAGACGATCCCCACGGGCTAATCTCCCACACTATTTATATATATCTATCTATACAGTATCTCAGAAAAGTCAGTACACCCCTCACATTTTTGTAAACATTTTATTCTATCTTTTCATGTGACAACACTGAAGAAATTACACTTTGCTCCAATGTAAAGTAGTGAGTGTACAGCTTGTATAACAGTGCAAATTTGCTGTTCCCTCAAAATAACTCAACACACAGCCATTAATGTCTATACCGCTGGCAACAAAAGTGAGTACATCTCTAACTGAAAATGTCCAAATTTGGCCAAATTAGCCATTTTCCCTCCCTGGTGTCATGTGACTCATTAGTGTTACAAGGTCGCAGGTGTGAATGGGGAGCAGGTGTGTTAAATTTGGTGTTATCTCTCTCACTCTTTCATATTGGTCACTGAGAGTTCAACATGCACCTCATGGCAAAGAACTCTCTGAGGATCTGAAAAAAAGAATTATTGCTCTAAGGCCTAGGCTATAAGAAGATTGCCAAGACCCTGAAACTGAGCTGCATGGTGGTCAAGACCATACAGCGTTTTAACAGGACAGGTTGCACTCAGAACAGGATTCACCATGGTCAACCAAAGAGTACACGTGCTCAGCGTCATATCCAGAGGTTGTCTTTGGGAAATAGATGTATGAGTGCTGCCAGAATTGCTGCAGAGGTTGAAGGGGTGGGGGATCAGCCTGTCAGTGCTCAGACCATACGCTGCACATTACATCAAATTGGTTTGCATGGCTGTCATCCCAGAAGGAAGCCTCTTCTAAAGATGGTGCACAAGAAAGCAGCAAACAGTTTGCTGAAGACAAGCAAACTAAGGACATGGATTGCTGGAACCATGTCCTGTGGTCTTATGAGACCAAGATATACGCATTTGGTTTAGATGGTGTCAAGAGTGTGTGGCGGCAACCAGATGAGTACAAAGACAGGTGTGTCTTGTCTACAGTCAAGCATGGTGGTGGGAGTGTCATGGTCTGGGGCTGAATGAGTGCTGCTGGCACTGGAGAGCTAAAGTTCATTGAGGGAACCATGAATGCCAACATGTACTGTGACATACTGAAGCAGAGCATGATCCCCTCCCTTCGGAGACTGGGCACAGGGCAGTAATCCAACATGATAACAACCCCAAACACACCTCCAAGATGACCACTGCCTTGCTAAAGAAGCTGAAGGTAAAGGTGATGGACTGGCCAAGCATGTCTCCAGACCTAAATCCTATTGAGCATCTGAAATGGAAGGTGGAGGAGCGCAAGGTCTCTAACATCCACCAGCTCCATAATTGTCATAGAGAAGTGGAAGAAGACTCCAGTGGCAACCTGTGAAGCTCTGGTGAACCCATGAGGGTTAAGGCAGTGCTGGAAAATAATGGTGGCCACACAAAATATTGACACTTTGGGCCCAATTTGAACATTTTCACTTAGGGGTGTACTCACTTTTGTTGCTAGCGGTTTAGACATTAATGGCTGTGTGTTGAGTTATTTTGAGGGGACAGCAAATTTACACTGTTATACAAGCTGTACACTCACTACTTTACATTGTAGCAAAGTGTCATTTCTTCAGTGTTGTCACATGAAAAGGTATAATAAAATATTTACAAAAATGTGAGGGGTGTACTCACTTTTGTGAGATATTGTGTATACTGTAGCAGTGTGTTACCCAGAAGATTGTTGGTTTACGTCAGATTTTTGCAGACAGACACGCTGATTGCACAGCTGTGTGCTGCTCTATTAGGCTTCATGTACACTGCTGCTGATAAACGGATGTTTAGGAGCAGTCGGGTGTTTTTTTCAGCTGCCCCTGAACTCTCCTCTATGTTATCTTATCAGTACATGTACACAGGGTCGTTTACAGCCATTTCCAGGCAGTTGAGTTTAGAGGCTTTTCTTGGAAAGCAAAAAAATCCGTTCAGACGGAAGTTGAAGACGCCAACTGCCTGTACCAGCTTGTAAATGGGCCTAAATGCGGTAACTCGCGTTTTGCAGTGTTTCATTTAGAGGCGTTTGTCATTAAAAAAAAAAATGCTTCTAGTCACGAATGCGGCAAAACGCGACATGTAAACCGCGGCTAAACTACGTTCTTTAAGCGTCGGTTTCTAGCTGTCAAAAAATCATTCAGGAGAGTTTGTATATATAAAGTTGTGCTCATAAGTTTACATACCCTGACAAAAGTTATGATTTCATGGCCATTTTTCAGAGAATATGAATGATAACACAAAAACATGTCTTTCACTCATGGTAGGATTGTCAAAGGACCTGTGGGAAAAGGTAGTTGAACTGTATAAAACAGGAAAGGGATATAAGAAGATATAAAAGGAAATGAGAATGCCAATCAGCAGCATTCAAACTCTAATCAAGAAGTGGAAAATGAGGGGTTCTGTTGAAACCAAACCATGGTCAGGTAAAACAACTATAATTTCAGCCAAAACTGGGCTTTTTGCCAAGAGGAATGGGCAGCTTTACCATCTGAGATGATAAAAAGCTTCATCCAAAAATATCACAAAATAATTGAAGCTGTCATTGATGTTAAAGGGGACCATACAAGGTACTAAGTTATATTTTGAACTCATCACTCCAAATGACTTTGTGCCAGAAGGTTTGAGGCTTGTCTCTGTGCTGTTTGGCGTATTGTAAGCGGGATACTTTGTGGTATTTGCTTAGTAATGGCTTTCTTCTGGCGACTCGACCATGCAGCCCATCTTTCTTCAAGTGCCTCCTTATTGTACATCTTGAAACAGCCACACCAAATGTTTTCAGAGAGTCCTGTATTTCACCTGAAGTTATTTGTGGGTTTTTCTTTGCATCCCAAACAATTTATTCTGGCAGTTGTGGCTGAAATTGTAATTGGTCTACCTGTCCGTGGTTTGATTTCAACAGAACCCCTCATTTTCCACTTCTTGATTAGAGTTTGAACACTGCTCATAGGCACTCTCAATTCCTTATTCCTTGCATATCTTTTTATATGCAATTGGGACTTTGAATGAGAAGCAGGTGAAACTGCGTCTCCATCCCTGGTTCAATGAATAAAAAAAAAAGGAGGTTGGGACTTTAAATGAAGATATAGAAGGACACTGACCAATGTGCATTGTACAAAAGTATTTGTTTATTAGCCCTCCAAAAGGCAATAATGGGTTTTACAGAAATAATTGTTTACTGACCCTCCAAGGTCGTGGAAGGCAAGCTAAGTACCATACAGAGTAAACAATAGAAATTCCATCACAATATAATTAGTAAAAAATATAAATATAGCAAACGTATATGCATTTATGCATTTAAAACTGCAGAACACTTGGCCTGGTGATAGGAGTGGAGTATCTGCCATAGCCAGAGCTGTGAAGCTCTGGTGAACTCCATGCACGAGGGGGTTAAGGCAGTGCTGGAAAATAATGGTGGACACGCAAAATGTTGACACTTTGGGCCCAATTTGGACATTTTCACTTAGGGGTGTACTCACTTTTGTTGCCAGAGGTTTAGACATTAATGGTTGTGTGTTGAGTTATTTTGAGGGGACAGCAAATTTACACTGTTATACAAGCTGTACACTCACTACTTTACATTGTAGCAAAGTGTCATTTCTTCAGTGTTGTCACATGAAAAGATAGAATAAAATATTTACAAAACATGAGGGGTGTACTCACTTTTGTGAGATACTGTATATATGCTGAACATTCTTTCTGTGGATCAGTGACAAAAACTGAACTGCATACTCAAGATGAGGCCAATCCATTGTTTTATAAAGTGGTAGAATTATATATTTATATACCTCTGACATAATGAAAAAATGAAATAAGAGAGACACAATAAGGTGCTAAATATAAATACACAAATATAAAGAAAACTCAAAACTAGTCTCAATCATAAGAGTGGGTCAGGTTCAATTCAAAATTTAAGCCTACCGGAATTCAGGTTTGGAGATTAAAAATCAAAAAAACATCCCGAGTCTAAAGCTGTCACCACTCGTCCTACGGACCTTCTCAATGGCAGAGTTTGATCACCCCATAAACATTGTTGAAGTGTCTGGCAACATTTGTGCCATTTTCCTTCTCAATGTCATATAGGTGATCATATAAGCGATCGCATAGTCTCCTGGTTGTACGACTCACATACTGAACAACACATTCTTTACATGTAATTGAATAAATTATATTTCTGGTATTACAGTTCATAAAAGTATTAACTTTAAACTCACAGCTTTTAGCTGTGGAACAAAAGCGGTCTCTTTAATAATGCGGGGACAACACGGACAATTGTTGGTCCCACATTTAGAGTTACCTACAAATTCTAACCAGGTCCTACTATGAGTATCAGAGCTGAAATCACTGGGGGATAAGCAGTTGCTTCACCTCTTGTCGACCATTCCAAGTATATTTACTGCGGGGCAGCGGCTCCTGTGCGCAGAATCACGTACAGGAACATGATTCTGCACTTCTGGGTCTTGGGCACGCATGCACACTGCAGGCGACCCACTCCCGCTGTGGTTGGACACATCAGGAGATGCAATGTCCGCCAACACCCGCCCATCATTCAAGACACAGGCAGAACGATGATCTGCCTATTTAAACTAGGCAGATCACCGTTCTGTGACAAGAGAAGGCAGTGATCTTGTGTTTCTGCTAAGCAGAAACATACATTTCTGTCTTCCCATAGTGAATGCATCTCCCACACAGTAACCAAGCACTCCCTAGGAACACATTTAACCCTTTGATCGCCCCTGATGTTAACCCCTTCCTGTTCAGTGTCATTAGTATAGTGACAGTGCATTTTTTTAGTACTGATCACTATATTAGTGTCACTGGTCCCCAAAAAGGGTCAAAAGTATCAGTTAGGTGTTCGAATTATCTGCTGGAATGTCAGATCTCTATAGAAAGCCTCTCTCTGTAAATACCATTATCCTTGCTAATTCCAGACACCAAGGACATGTTACCCGGGGTATACCGGTGGGCCAGTTTCTAAGATTATGTAGAATTTGCAGTGAGGAGGGGGACTTTTTAAGAGAAAAGGAAGGAATGTGTGACAGATTCTATATGTGAGGTTATAAGACAGGTAACCTTGCAGAGCTATTAATATTATGGAAACTACACCAAAAGAAAACCGTATTGTGCAACAAAAAACATAGGGGACCTAAGACAACGTTCCAGTGGTTTCTACCCCATACAGTTTACAATATAAAAAGATTAAAAACATAGTGGAGCATCACATGTCTATCCTGGGCTGGACTGGGACAAAAATTTGGCCCTGGACTTCATGTAGATCGGCCCACTTTAATTTTGCAAAGACCCCTTTCACATTGGGGTGGTTTTCAGGTGCTTTAGCGATAAAAATAGCTCCTGTAAAGCACCTGAAAACTACCCCCAATCCACCCCAGTGTATACACTGCTCCTAAACCGCCCTGTCCATTGAAATGAATGGGCAGCTTGGGCATTTTAAACCCCTTGTTAACCCCTTCTTGGGGTTCCAAAGCGCCCCGCTGCTACTATAACTACGTGGCGCTTTATCGCTACCGCCCACTCCGCCCCAGTGTGAAAGTGGCCAAACACACACAAAAACAGTATATAAACTATATACAATTGTGCAAAAACATGGCATGGATGAGAACTGATGTGGCATGGATGAGGCATGGATGAGCATGAATGAGGCATAAATGAGCTGTGGATGGAGATGGATGAGCCATGGATGGGGATGGTTGAGCCATGAATGGATATGGCTGAGAGTTGATGGAGATGGCTGAACGTGGATGAGGATGGCTGAATGTGGATGGGGATGGCTGAGCGTGCATGGGGATGGCTGAGCGTGGATAGGGGATGGTTGAGTCATGGATGGGGATGGTTGAGCCATGGATGTGAATATGGATGGATGAGCTATAGATGTGGATGGATGAGCCATGAATGTGGGTGGCTGAGCGTGGATGGGGATGGCTGAATGTGGATAAGGATGGCTGAACGTGGATGAAGATGTCTGAGCGTGGATGGGGGTGGCTGAGTGTGGATGGGGATGGATGAGCTGTGGATGAGGGTGGCTGAGCATGGATGGGGGTGGCTGAGCACGGATGGGGATGGAAGGGATGGCTGACCACGGGTGGGAATGGATGGGATGGCTGAGCACGGATGGGGATGGATGGGATGGCTGAGCACGGATGGGGATGGATGGGATGGCTGAGCATGGATGGGGATGGATGGGATGACTGAGCATGGATGGGGATGGATGGGGTTAACGCATCCCACATGGCATTGGCAATGGCATGGCAATCATTATCACTCAGCTTACACACTTTGCTTAACTTACTGGTTCCCCATCGGCGGTTCCTGTTGTTTGCCGCAGCTCCCTATGCTTTTCTTATTCCACCTCTGGCTGTGAGTGACATCACGCAACAGGGGCAGGACTACAAATCGCCTTAGGGGGAGGCTGGCAGCATTGAGGGATGGCTGGTGCTTGTGCTGGGTGCAGGAGTGCACTCTGCAAATTGTCCCTATCACAGACTAATGCAGAGAGGGAGATGACTACAGTACACCTAGCAGCGCCGGCTACTGCTATTGTGTACTGTGTGAAGCACTGCCAGGACTTCACCTGTGCCCC
>BLSH010063934.1:55820-106895 GCA_018402905.1 Glandirana rugosa
AAAAACGGAAGGAGACCTAGTTGACACCCACTTCCTAACACATATACCCTAACATACCAATATTTATATAAAAAAACACAGAAAAAAGTTGTACTGATTGATACATTGATATATACAGTCTAACTTATACGGGCTGTAATGTAGAGAGAAAAGGAAAGAGAGAGGAGACGTTGGCGAGGCAGAGAAGAAAGATACCCAAGGTCTCCTATAACCCCCGAGACATACCAAGGAAGGTGGGGGGGCGACCACCATTAGTGTATTGATCTCCTTTTCGTGTAGGATCTATACTAATGGTGGTCGTCCCCCCACCCCCCCACCTCCCCTACTATTGGGGGATTCTGTATGATTCCTTCCATCCCCTCCACCCCCCCACCCCCCTGCTGGTGGTAATCATATCTAGGATGTGCTTTTCCTCTAGTTATGTGATTACCACCAGCGGGGGGGTGGAAGGAACCATACAGAGCCCCCAATATCCTCTGGAACCCATAGAAAGAAGAGACGGAGCGGTTGCAGAGGAGAGAGAAAGGAAAAGAGAGATGTAATGTCGGGCATATTCAATCTGACATATATAGTTACATAGTTAGTCATGTTGAAAAAAGACACAAAAAAATATATTTATAACCATACAATCCCATATACACAATCCTTCACCCACAGTTGATCCAGAGGAAGGCAAAAAACCCCAGCAAAGCGTTATCCAATTTGCTATTGCGGGGGAAAAAATTAAAAGGAGGGATTAAAATCTGCCCCCGTAGTCTTTTTTTTTTTAGATAAATTTGATGTATGTATAGACATCAAACAATTTGGCAGAAAATTAAACAATAAGAAATATCACATTGAACGTCACAAACATATCACTATCCGAATACAAAGGCTGAGCAGGGAGGACGCTCAGGGTGGATGGGAGAATCGGATCACAGTACAGGCCTTCTTTGGCTGGTTAGCCTCTGGTTAGCCCCACATTCCTTGTGAGCTCCTAGAAAAGAGAGAGAGAGGTTGGTTTTAGTAAATACAACTTAGAAAAATGTAAATGGTGTTAGCCATGGTAACTATACTATCCGTATTTAACAATACAGACAGGGGTCACTCACAGCTCTACAAACATATCTCATACTTACAGAAACTGCTTTGACACAGTTTTAGGGTGGAAGCATTTTCTGATGGTGAAGATGATGACTATAATTAAAATCACAACAACACCTAAAAAAGGAAAGAAAATATATTAATATAATTGTAATATATTTATTCTATATTTACTATTTATTACTCTCTTTTGTAACAGCATTGTTATGTATTGCAGTAGATATATTTGTATGGTGGTGGTCTCACAGAAAACTGGCTTCAGTTTAAACATGAGAAAATGTCCCTTTTCCTTGTCTACTTATGTTTAACTCTAAAATCATTTTTCTGTGGCTGCACTGGCCTTAGAATCCATTGGCTTGCAGTGAAACAAAGCTCAGTCTTTTTCAAATTGTAGGAAATCACTTTTTGTATGGATCCATGTGAATGTAATGTCAAGGCTTCCTGGCTAGAGCTGAACGCACACACCCCTGATCCCAGCCACATATAACTCTATTTGGCAGTGTGTGGCCCTAATCAGCCTTGTGAATGAGGCCTTAGGGGATCAGGAGATGTCCTTTGCTTCTACAAACATTATCACTTTGCTCTTGCTTGTAGTAAATGTACGTGGCCGGGAAAATACCAGAAGTACATTATGTAAAGGGAGTACAGTACAACTTACCAATCCCGACCCAGTGTCTCCAATCTTTGAGAATTGATGTTTTTGGGGCCTGCGTTGTTGTCGGAGGCATTGTCGTCATCGGAGGCGGTGTTGTCGGCTTGTTCTTGTCTGTGAAAAAAAGGGGAAAGAATGCAAAGTAAGAACAATTATGTATAAACGATATTGTCCTATATTTTTAGCATGTGTTTGTTATCAGCCAATGTCCTGTTTTCCTTGTAACTTGAGGATTATGTTCCTTCCTACCAGGGGCGTCGCTAGGTGAGAAAAAAAAATACCAGGGGCTTCATTCCGTGGGGGGAGGGGGGGTGGGGGAGATGGGGTGGTGGTAGGTGGCAGGGGGGTGGGTTTAAGACGGCGGGTGGGGGAGGCTGGAGTGCCCATCAATGCTGACCACTAAACTGACCTACTTAATTTAAAAAAAAATTAAAGTTTTAAAGCTGTCAGCAGAACAAGAGGTGATGGTAAATCTTCAAAATTGGGGATATCTGTTCTGGTGACAGCTGTCTTAGAGGCAATTGTCCTTACTTCATAGAAATTTAATTTCACTTCCTGAAATGTTCCCAATAGGAGACAGACAACAACAAAAAAGGGAACTTGACCGTGGTTTTAATCCCTTACTACTATATACTAAGCCTTTTCCATTTATTTTAACGTTGTCTGTCCAAATTTACAATCAGAAACATCTCCTATGATCTCCAGTGTGATACTCCTAGGTTTTTAGGATAATGGTTATTTATTACTATACCTTTTCCTTTGTTCCAGAATCGCTGCTTCCTGAGCCATTGGGGTACCGGCTTTGTTGTTGTCGGCAAATCTAAAAGACATAAATGAAACATTAGAAAAACAAACGTAGTACATTTCTTTTAGGACATAAAATAATTATTAAGCAGGTGGGGATTTCTTTATTATCTGGTAAATATATGATGTATATCTGGTATATGTGAAGTTGTAGTAACTGCTGTGCTGCCCCTACTCTAATACAGAAGTATGGTACGTCATAAATGGGCCACGCACATCATGGGAAGATATGAATTTATGTTAAAGTGACCTTGAAAAAACTGCGTTAGGTCTTGTTCACATGGGCATACCACAATGCTACACCCGTGCGAGGGCCATGTTTACCTGCACAGGAATTGTTTTTACTTTGTAGTGCTTTCCTTTCATATCCTGGAAAAGTTCCCTCCTTTTTAGGGGATTTTAAGAATGTGGATTTCTTGTGTTTAAAATGCTATAATTACCATTTGTCACATCCTCCTTGGTGGATGGCACTGGCTGATCCATAGCAGAATAAGCTTCTGTGGTGGTTTCCTGGATCCGATCCTCAATTCTATTCCCACTGTTGGTCACGTTCTTCATAGTGACTGGCTGATCCTGGCCAGAATAAGCATCTGTGGCACTATCCTGGATCAGATCCTCAATGCTATTTCCTCCATTGGCCAATTTCTTCACAGTCACTGGCTGATCCTTGCCAGAATCAGCTCCTTTTGTGGCCCCCCGGATCAGATCCTCAGTGCTGATGTAATCTGTACATGACAAAATAAGGACATTTCAATTAAAATCATTCATTTAGTGTAAGTAGAAGAGTTTATGCCCTATAAAAGGAATTTCAAGAATGTGGATTTCTTGCGTTTGAAATACTATACTTACCATTTGCCACACCCTCCTAGGTGGATGGCATTGGCTGAACCTCAGCAAAATAAACTTCTGGGGTGCTTTCCTTGATCAGATCCCCAATGCTATTGCCACCGCTGGACACATTCTTCATAGTCACTGGCTGATCTTGGCCAGAATAAGCATCTGTGGTGCTTTCCTGGATCAGATCCCCAATGTTATTTCCACCGTTGTCCACGTTCTTCATAGTGATTGGCTGATCCTGGCCAGAATGAGGTCTTTCTGTGGCCTCCCGGATGAGCTCTTCAATGCTGATGTAATCTGTACATGACAAAAAAAGAGGAAATTGTGAGTAAAATCATTCATTTAGTGTAAATGAAGCAGCAAATAAGATGATTTAAGACAAAGCAAGAATAAACACTTTACATGGGAAACTGGGACAGTTTCCTCCATATAAAGGGTAAATTATGAATGTGTATTTCTTGCATTTGAAATCCTATACTTACCATGTGCCACATCCTCGATGGAAGGCACTGGCTGATCCTTAGCAGAATCAGCTACTGTGGCGCTGTCCTTGATCGGATCCTTCATTCTGAATCTACGGTTGACCTTGTTCTTTATAGTCACGGCTGATCCTTGCCAGAATCAGCTCCTTTTCTGGCTTCCCGGATGAGCTCTTCAATGCTGATGTAATCTGTATATGACATAAAAGAGGAAATTGCGATTAAAATCATTCATTTAGTGTAAGTGAAGCAGCAAATAAGATGATTTAAGAGAAAGCAAGAATAAACACTTTACAGGGAAAACTGGGACGTTTCCTCCATATAAAGGGAATATTAAGAATGTGTATTTCTTGCATTTGAAATCCTATACTTACCATGTGCCACGTCCTCGATGGATGGAACTGGCTGATCCTTAGCAGAATCAGCTAGTGTAGCGCTGTCCTTGATCGGATCCTTCATTCTGATTCTGCGGTTGACCTTGTTCTTAATAGTCACGGGCTGATCCTTGCCAGAATCAGCTCCTTTTCTGGCCTCCCGGATGAGCTCTTCAATGCTGATGTAATCTGTACATGACAAAAAAAGAGGAAATTCTGAGTAAAATCATTCATTTAGTGTAAGTGAAGCAGCAAATAAGATGATTTAAGACAAAGCAAGAATAAACACTTTACATGGAAAACTGGGACGTTTCCTCCATATAAAGGGAATATTAAGAATGTGTATTTCTTGCATTTGAAATCCTATACTTACCATGAGCCACGTCCTCGATGGATGGAACTGGCTGATCCTTAGCAGAATCAGCTAGTGTAGCGCTGTCCTTGATCAGATCCTTCATTCTGAATCTACGGTTGACCTTGTTCTTTGTAGTCACGTGCTGATCCTTGCCAGAATCAGCTCCTTTTCTGGCCTCCCGGATGAGCTCTTCAATGCTGATGTAATCTGTACATGACAAAAAAAGAGGAAATTGCGATTAAAATCATTCATTTAGTGTAAGTGAAGCAGCAAATAAGATGATTTAAGAGAAAGCAAGAATAAACACTTTACATGGAAAACTGGGACAGTTTCCTCCCTATAAAGGGAATATTAAGAATGTGTATTTCTTGCATTTGAAATCCTATACTTACCATGTGCCACATCCTCGATGGTTGGCACTGACTGATCCTTAGCAGAATCAGCTACTGTAGCGCTGTCCTTGATCGGATCCTTTGTTCTGAATCTACGGTTGGCCTTGTTCTTTATAGTCACGGGCTGATCCTTGCCAGCATCAGATCCTTTTCTGGCCTCCCGGATGAGCTCTTCAATGCTGATGTAATCTGTACATGACAAAAAAAGAGAAAATTGTTATTAAAATCATTCATTTAGTGTAAGTGAAGCAGCAAATAAGATGATTTAAGACAAAGCAAGAATAAACACCTTACATGGAAAACTGGGACGTTTCCTCCATATAAAGGGAATATTAAGAATGTGTATTTCTTGCATTTGAAATCCTATACTTACCATGTGCCACGTCCTCGATGGATGGAACTGGCTGATCCTTAGCAGAATCAGCTAGTGTAGTGCTGTCCTTGATCGGATCCTTCATACTGATTCTGCGGTTGACCTTGTTCTTTATAGTCACTGGCTGATCCTTGCCAGAATCAGCCCCTTTTCTGGCCTCCCGAATGAGCTCTTCAATGCTGATGTAATCTGTACATGACAAAAAAAGAGGAAATTGCGATTAAAATCATTAATTTAGTGTAAGTGAAGCAGCAACTAAGATGATTTAAGAGAAAGCAAGAATAAACACTTTACATGGAAAACTGGGACAGTTTCCTCCATATAAAGAGAATATTAAGAATGTGTATTTCTTGCATTTGAAATCCTATACTTACCATGTGCCACATCCTCGATGGTTGGCACTGGCTGATCCTTAGCAGAATCAGCTAGTGTAGCGCTGTCCTTGATCAGATCCTTCATTCTGAATCTACGGTTGACCTTGTTCTTTATAGTCACGGGCTGATCCTTGCCAGAATCAGCCCCTTTTCTGGCCTCCCGGATGAGCTCTTCAATGCTGATGTAATCTGTACATGACAAAAATGAGTAAATTGCGATTAAAATCATTCATTTAGTGTAAGTGAAGCAGCAACTAAGATGATTTAAGAGAAAGCAAGAATAAACACTTTACATGGAAAACTGGGACAGTTTCCTCCATATAAAGAGAATATTAAGAATGTGTATTTCTTGCATTTGAAATCCTATACTTACCATGTGCCACGTCCTCGATGGATGGCACTGGCTGATCCTTAGCAGAATCAGCTACCGTGGCGCTGTCCTTGATCGGATCCTTCATTCTGAATCTACGGTTGACCTTGTTCTTTATAGTCACGGGCTGATCCTTGCCAGAATCAGCCCCAATTCTGGCCTCCCGGATGAGCTCTTCAATGCTGATGTAATCTGTATATGACATAAAAGAGGAAATTGCGATTAAAATCATTCATTTAGTGTAAGTGAAGCAGCAAATAAGATGATTTAAGAGAAAGCAAGAATAAACACTTTACATGGAAAACTGGGACAGTTTCCTCCATATAAAGGGAATATTAAGAATGTGTATTTCTTGCATTTGAAATCCTATACTTACCATGTGCCACATCCTCGATGGATGGAACTGGCTGATCCTTAGCAGAATCAGCTACTGTAGCGCTGTCCTTGATCAGATCCTTCATTCTGATTCTGCGGCTGACCTTGTTCTTTATAGTCACGGGCTGATCCTTGCCAGAATCAGCTCCTTTTCTGGCCTCCCGGATGAGCTCTTCAATGCTGATGTAATCTGTACATGACAAAAAAAGAGAAAATTGTTATTAAAATCATACATTTAGTGTAAGTGAAGCAGCAAATAAGATGATTTAAGACAAAGCAAGAATAAACACTTTACATGGAAAACTGGGACGTTTCCTCCCTATAAAGGGAATATTAAGAATGTGTATTTCTTGCATTTGAAATCCTATACTTACCATGTGCCACGTCCTCGATGGATGGCACTGGCTGATCCTTAGCAGAATCAGCTAGTGTAGCGCTGTCCTTGATCGGATCCTTCATACTGATTCTGCGGTTGGCCTTGTTCTTTATAGTCATGGGCTGATCCTTGCCAGAATCAGCCCCTTTTCTTGCCTCCCGGATGAGCTCTTCAATGCTGATGTAATCTGTACATGACAAAAATGAGTAAATTGCGATTAAAATCATTCATTTAGTGTAAGTGAAGCAGCAACTAAGATGATTTAAGAGAAAGCAAGAATAAACACTTTACATGGAAAACTGGGACAGTTTCCTCCATATAAAGGGAATATTAAGAATGTGTATTTCTTGCATTTGAAATCCTATACTTACCATGTGTCACATCCTCGATGGATGGAACTGGCTGATCCTTAGCAGAATCAGCTACTGTAGTGCTGTCCTTGATCAGATCCTTCATTGTGAATCTACGGTTGGCCTTGTTCTTTATAGTCAGGAGCTGATCCTTGCCAGAATCAGCTCCCTTTCTGGCCTCCCGGATGAGCTCTTCAATGCTGATGTAATCTGTACATGACAAAAAAAGAGGAAATTGCGATTAAAATCATTCATTTAGTGTAAGTGAAGCAGCAAATAAGATGATTTAAGAGAAAGCAAGAATAAACACTTTACAGGGAAAACTGGGACAGTTTCCTCCATATAAAGGGAATATTAGGAATGTGTATTTCTTGCATTTGAAATCCTATACTTACCATGTGCCACATCCTCGATGGATGGCACTGGCTGATCCTTAGCAGAATCAGCTACTGTAGCGCTGTCCTTGATCAGATCCTTCATTGTGAATCTACGGTTGGCCTTGTTCTTTATAGTCATGGGCTGATCCTTGCCAGAATCAGCTCCTTTTCTGGCCTCCCGGATGAGCTCTTCAATGCTGATGTAATCTGTACATGACAAAAACAGGAAATTGTGAGTAAAATCATTTATTTAGTATAAATAAAGCTGTTAATGAGATGATGCTATACAATGAAAGAAAAAATGTTTTACATGGGAAAAGTAAAGCTTTTTCCTCCCTATAAAGGGAATTTTCATCCAGAATAATTATATTGGTGATTAGTACACAATTGGGGACCCCAAATAATTCATCTTTCTGGAAATTTTATAAAAGACACTATAAATTATATCTAAACCCAATTTTTATAACATTTTGTAAGCCTCTCTGAGTTTTCCTCCATCTGTGTTGCATTTAAGAGATTTCCCTTTACTCCCCATCCTAAACGTACAACGGGAAGTTAGAGAAAATCCATTCTAAGGGTTGCCACAAGAACAGAAGGGTTCCTTTTGGAAGATCTCCCCTCTATTCCTGTTCTGTGACAATGGGAAATGGATTTTTCTCACCTACAGTGACAACAGCCATCAGGACAAAGGGAGAAAATAAATCTCCATGTGGATAGAGGCAGAAATACAAATCTGACAGAGGTTCCTATCTTTCTCTACTCCAGAAGGTTTTGACTTTGCATACAGAAAGAGACCAATTTATATTGGAGAGTGGCTATTGCCCTATACTACACTGAAGTATGCACATTGCAGCCCACATTGTATGGCCTGTTTGTAAAATGCAGAAGGCAGCCTGGAGCTTGCTTTGCCCTATGGCGTTCTCTCTGCTTAAAGGATTTGTTCACCTTTTGGGACACAAATAATAAATGCACACCATTTTGCAGGAAAATACAATTGGGCAATTATTATTGTTTTTCCCCTAAGCCTGGATAGCATTTTGCTTGTGATCAGGGGATCAGGGGTGCAATGCCAGCCTCCTGCAGACAAGCCCTGCAGCTTTCAGCCCATTCCTTCATATGAGTTGGCTGTTTACAAACTGCAGGGCTTGTGAATGAATTATAAGGCCTCTCATCAGCGAGCTCGCTGTCCCTTCAGGACTACAGGCTGTCAGCCACAAAGGCTGATGGTAAATGTAGTTCAAGGCATTCTAGGAAATCTCATCCAGTTGAGCAGGCGGAGCCGAGATTCGAACCATGTATGGGCAGGCTGAATGTACAACCAGTCTGCCAGATTTTTCATGCAATTATTGCTAGCAGCTGTTATAGCCGCTAGCAATAATCACTGTGATCTCCCGTCGGCGATGCCCTCCCCCAATGTCCCCACACATTGGGGGATACCCCTGCCAACACTGTCTGTGTTGATGGAGGGATCAAATGTTTTTCCTTCCTTTAATCCGTGGTTGCAGGAAAGAAAATTGCTCCGTTTATGGCCGGCCTAAGTGTAATGTGTATGATAGTCAGAATTTGTAATCCTTACCATTTCTTGGTGTCTCCACTACACCTGCTGGTGGAGATTGTTCAGTCCTTGGGTCTCCAACTATAACAGAAAATAAGCAGCGTTAGTACAGCAAAGAATTGTCTATATTAATTACAAACCCTAATAAAATGATTAAAAAGAAATATATTTGGGTAAATCTAACTGAACATCCTTATTGGTCAGTGGTTCCGCCTATCACAATAAGGGACCAAAAGGAATCAGCAAAAACAGCGGTCCAGCGCTAAACTTAGCGGCGCTTTATCGCCCCCACCCCAATGTGAGAGCACTCCGGCTTTCACACTGGGGGGATTATGGAGGCGCTTTTTTTAGGCGCTATTTTTAGTGCTAAAGCGCCTGAAAAACACCCCGTGTGAAAGGGGTCTAAGGCTACTTTCACACTGATCTGCGGCAAAAACATGGAAAAAAAGAATATGCGTTTTTACCACGATTTGCGGTGCGATTTTCACAGGGCTTGGGTTTTTTTTTTGTTTGGGTTGAAATGCATTTTAATTTATGAAAAGTGATCCTGTGTGAAATCCCTTGCCGTCTGTAGCATGCAGTCAGTTTCCAACGGTCACATTTACTCTCCAGGTTTGAAAAAAAAAAAAACTGTCTGTACCGCATTCATTCCACATTTATTCTGAACTATTTAGTGCACTAATATTAAAAGGATGTTGAAAAAATCAAAAAAAAAAAAATTGCTTACTTGGTCTTGCCGTTGATGACTGCAGTGATGCAGCCACAATAAAAAAGGCGATTATGAGATATTTGTAAAGGCTTTCCATTGTAAATGGATCGCAAAAGATCAGTAATGAGCAGAGCAACCGCACAAAGCGTCTGCACTCAACAACACACAATACTGTTCTGGTGAAACCAACTGCTGCCCTTCCTTGTAAGGGACCCGAGTGACATCATCATTACCAACAAGTATGTAATATAAGGGCCTGTCTGATTGGATACCAATTGCATGGATTGCTATGAGGCCATTATATTACATACTTGTTGGTAGAGGCTGCTGCCTGTAGCCTGCAGTTTCCAACTGACGATTTGAAAATTTGAAAAAGAAAAAAAAAACTGCCCAGCCAGCCGTTATTTTCCCCTCTCATCTGATCTATTTCTAGTCTTATGTGACAAATGATTATACAGTTTGAGGAAGGGGATGGGGTGCACTGCATTATTGTAGAAAATAAAAGTAATTAAAAAAATGAGGTGTTGGCGGCCGTCATTTTTAATTTTGGACCTGCATAATAATACCCCCTAATATTATTTCCTATTGCAGTTTTTAGGCTCCCCCCCCCCCTTTCTCACACGTTGATTCTGCCAGTAAGCCTGACTGTTTAAGGGCTTGTTTACACCATATGCAGTCAAATATGTGTTTAAACTCATATTAAATACATATTAGGAAAAGTGTGCTGGAGGTGAATTCCCTCGCTTGTTTTTAGCAAACATTTACACTCCAGGTTTAAAAAAAGAAAAAAAAACTGTCTGGACCGCATTCATTCCACATTTATTCTGAACTATTTAGTGCACTAATATTAGAAGGATATTGAAATAATCTAAAAACAAAAAAATGACTTACTTGGTCTTGCCGGTGATGACTGCACTGATGCAGCCACAATAAAAAAGGTGATTATGAGATATTTGTAAAGGCTTTCCATTGTAAATGGATCGCAAAAGATCAGTAATGAGCAGAGCAACCGCACAAAGCGTCTGCACTCAACAACACACAATACTGTTCTGGTGAAACCAACTGCTGCCCTTCCTGGTAAGGACCCGAGTGACATCATCATTACCAACAAGTATGTAATATGAGGGCCTGTCTGATTGGATACCAATTGCATGGATTGCTATGAGGCCATTATATTACATACTTGTTGGTAGAGACTGCTGCCTGTAGCCTGCAGTTTCCAACTGACGATTTGAAAATTTGAAAAAGAAAAAAAAAAACTGCCCGGCCAGCCGTTATTTTCCCCTCTCATCTGATCTATTTCTAGTCTTATGTGACAAATGATTATACAGTTTGAGGAAGGGGGATGGGGTGCACTGCATTATTGTAGAAAATAAAAGTAACTAAAAAGATGAGGTGTTGGCGGCCGTCATTTTTAATTTTGGACCTGTATAATAATACCCCCTAATATTATTTCCTATTGCAGTTTTTAGGCTTTTTTCCCCCTTTTTTACACGTTAATCCTGCCAGTAAGCCTGGCCGTTTTAAGGGCTTGTTTACACCATATGCAGTCAAATACGTTTTTAAACTCATATTAAATACATATTAAGGAAAGGAAAAGGAATGCGCCAGCTCTAAGGAATTGTAAATTGCAATATATACAATGTTTGGTTTGGAGTTTTTTTTTTTTTAAAGGTATTTTATTATTAAAGTACATATAAACAACCACCTCATGAAATCACAAAACATAAAAGGGCATATAGTTTACAGTATGTCTCCATATTATCGGAATACTTACAGTACAATACAATTTGCATACACCCACTTATCTTTCCATGTACATTGAGATACAAGGGAAATAACAAATATAATCCATGAGGACAAAACAGAAAACAAAAAGGGAAATAAACCAACAGAAAGTTAACAAAACCACATGAAGTATTCATTTAGCTTTACTATCAGGTATTGATCGTGGTGAGGTATTTAGGACTCTCCCAGGGGCCAGCAGAGACGAGAAAAATAAAAGCAAAAAAGGGAAAAAAAACCCCTCTCCAGGCTCAATCTGTCACCCTTCAAACTCCCCCCTAGCTGTCAGATAATATCTGTCTTATATTTATTATATCTCAATGGACCCAGACACCTTTTCAATCCATTTTGACCATATTTTGGAGAATTTTTTTGCACATCCCCTAGCCGTATACGTTATTTTTTACATGGGCAGAGCTCCATTCACCAACTCCACCCACATCCGGAGAGTGGGCGGATCGGGGTTCCTCCACTGGATGGCAATTGCTTTTTTAGCATAGAAAAATAGAAATCTAAGTAGAGTTTTATCATGAATTTTCAAGTCCTCGTCCTCTAAATCCCCAAGGATACATCTAGCTGGGTTACATCTATTCGGAAGAGCCAGCCTCTCTTCCATGAATGCGGTAATCTCTGACCAAAACGTACGTATTTTTGAGCATTCCCAAATCATATGGAAAAAGTTGCCCACTGCTGCCTGGCATCTATAACATACCTCAGATTCTAGTTTTCCCATTCTGAAGAGTCTTGCGGGTGTATAATAGATTATATGTAGGTAATTCATTTGAATTACTTTGTCTCCTGCTGCAATGACACTTGTCAACTGACCTCCCAACACTGACTCCCAGGTATCATCTTGCAAATCAGGAATATCTGTTTGCCATTGGGTTTGCACCCTTATTAACGTGGAGGCCTTTTTCGAGAATATCAGGGAGTAGTATCTAGATATCAGCTTAGAGTGATCATCATCATATAGTAAAGCCTTCAGTGATGAAGTCCTAAGGTGAACATCCCTCAACCCATATTGCGCTGATACCGCGTGTCTGAGCTGGTAGTAGTAGAAGATGTAGTTGGCAGGGACAGCCAATTCAGACCTCAGTTCCCGGAAGGACTTAAATCTCTCCCCTGCGAACAATTGATGCACATATTTGAGTCCAACCCGAGTCCAACGATATACGTCGGGTAAGCAGACAATCTCCTCCAGGTTATCATTATACCACGGGGGAGCATTGGGTGAAAGATTTAGGGAGGAGGCCCCAATTTTTTTAATGACTAAGTGGAAGATTTTATATGATACTTTAAGGACCTCCGCCCCTTGATTCGGGTATGGTCCATTTCTATATAGTAGATTTATTAGTGCTTCATAGGAATGCATGATTGCGGCTTGAGCCGCAACCGAGGCATTCGCAATGTCTGGGAAAAACCAGCTATGAATGTGGGTCAGTTGAGCTGCCCAGTAATAGGCTTGTAAATCGGGTAAGGCCATCCCTCCTCTCTGGACTGGAAGTTTTAGAGTGGATAGTGATATTCTCGCCGGTCGGGATGCCCATAAAAAAGAGGTGAGCAGAGAGTCTATTTCCATAAAAAAAATTTTCGCTAGATAGATCGGTGCATGCCAGAAGACATACAAAAATCTGGGGAGGAATATCATTTTAAAGAGGTTAATCCTTCCTAACAGATTCAGTGGGAGTTTAGCCCAGGCAATCAAGCGAGTTTTCATTCTTCTAATCAATGGGGCCACATTATTGTCGATATAGCTTTTTAGGGGCAGTTGGACCTCTATTCTATTATCTAAATCTAGAAACCACTCTAAGTGGTATATTCGGTGGAAGCAGTGGTTGAAACCGGGGATCCATTGGGAATATGCTGGATTTCGACCAGTTAACCTTGAAGCCTGAAAAGGTCCCAAATTTTATGATAGCCTGTAAGGCATTGAGTAGCGACTCCGACGGATCTGCTAAATAAAGTAGCATATCATCCGCATATAGGGATGTTTTTTCTTCCAAATCATTGATTGGACAACCCTTAATTCCTCTATTTTGCCTGAGGAGCACCGCCAGGGGCTCTATGGCTAGCGCAAATAATAAGGGAGATAAGGGACACCCCTGCCTAGTTCCTCTGAGCATAGGAAAAGCATCGGTGATATTGTTATTTACCCTGAGGCGTGCCATGGGCTGGGAATAGAGCAGCCTCACCCACGTTAAAAAACTGGGGCCGAATCCGAACCGTTTAAGGGTCTCAAATAAAAAGGGCCATTCAATAGAATCAAACGCTTTATGCGTATCGAGTGACACCACCACTCTAGTGTCAGGGTCCGCTCCCGGAGTCTGAATATTGGTAAATAATCGCCGTAAGTTGATGGCCGTCGACCTACCTGGAATAAAACCCGTTTGGTCAGGATTTATTAATTTTACAATGACCGTATTTAGCCTATGCGCCAAAACCTTGGGCAAAATTTTTGCGTCAAGGTTTATTAATGAGATAGGCCTATACGATTCACAATATTTAGGATCTTTGTTGGGCTTTGGGATCAGCACTATCAAAGCCTCCCTAAGTGAGGGGGGGGGGGGATTCCCGGTTTCATACGCCTCCCTATACATAGATAAAAGTAATGGGGATAGGTATTCACTGTATGATCTATACCATTCGATCGGGAAACCATCCAAACCTGGGGTTGTATTTGTTTTAAAGGACGCAATTGCTTCATTTATTTCCTCTATTGAAATAGGTTTATCCATCTCAGTGGACTCAGTCTCAGAGAGGAGGGGAACCTGAACATCCTCAAAGTACCTCACTAACTCTTCCAGTGCATAGTCGGTTTTGGATGAGTAAAGTTGGGAATAAAACTCAAAGAAAGTCTGCGTAATCGCCTCCTGAGAAGTCTGAAGGATTTCTTCGGTATCAAAAATACAGGATATTGCAGTAGGCTGAACGTCCGCCTTGGCTAGGTAGGCCAGAATCCTGCTATTTTAGTCCCCAAATTCGAATAATCTTTGTTTCTGATATAGCAGTTTCTTTTGAGTTTTCTCAATAAGAAGTAAATCAAGCTGTTGCATAGATTCTCTCTATAATTGATAGTTGGGGTCCTTAATATATTCCACCTCCGCTGCCAAAGCCCTAGTCTCATGCGTGGATATCTCGGTAAGTATGAAAACTCTATTACCCTAGATAGCATAGCAGGGGACATCAGACCCATATCTATTCGGGATAGAGACTGATACATGGAAGAATAACAGGAATATTGCCGTGTATATGGGTATTTGCTTCTCCAACAATCTATCAGATTATATTTAGAGAGACATGCTGCTAATGGGGATGTACCTTGGGACTTTGCCTGAAATCTATCCAAGGTCAAAGAACGTACTGCATTAATATCTCCAGCAATCAGCAGTGGGCCCTCCGCCACCTGTAACACCTTGGTCATAATGGAGTCCCATAGTAGCACAGAAAATGGGGGAGGCACATAAACCGCCACAAAGGTATATATAGAATTATTTATGTTTATAACCGCAATCACATATTGACCAAAGGGGTCCATAACTATATTTACAATAGAACAGCACAGAGATTTAGTGATCAATATTGTGACCCCCCTTGCATAGGCAGAATATGTGGAATGAAATGTAGGGGCCACAAATGCCTTCCTCAGTGCCATTACCCTAGATCCAATCAGATGTGTCTCCTGTATGAAAATCATATGAGGCGCATGTTTCTTTATATAGTTGAACACTAATGCTCTCTTAATTCTAGAGTTAAGGCCTCTGACATTCCAGGAGAGCACCTTTAGTGACTGTAATGTCATGGCACAGAAAAAGACAATGGGCACATATCCCCTCTGGGATCAGGTGGATTACACACCCCCACCAGTTGTCTATTAGAGTGTCCCTCCTGGGTGTAAACCTGCAGGCCCCTAGTTAGCCCAGAGAGAGTCCCGATCACCACCGACCAGAAAAAAGAGAAAAAATAATTCATGTGGACATACAAGAAATAACAAACAACCCCACAAAAAAACCCTTCCCACCCGGCTCATAATCCCCAACTGACTACAAGCTTTTACCCCCAAACTGATAACGACTAATAGGAGGGAGTGCAGTTACACTTTCATCCAAAAAACAATAGCAAAAAAAACATCAAATCAGAGAAAAAGGAAAAATAAACTGGAAAAAAAAAAATTGAGCACAGTTCAATTACCAAATACTCTTATGTGCCGGTCTCCGGCCAGCTATCATAATATAGCGGTCAGCACTACAGTACGTAAATATCAAGTTATCAGTCCCCTTCTTGAGGGCTCCGCTAACAGAATGATCTATAAAATGACTTAATCATATATCGCTTTCAGCCTCCTCCACATGGTCTGTCTGTTCCCCTCAGGGCATAAGGAGGCTCAGCACTCTCCAGAGAAGGGGAAATGGTAGCCAAAAAGATAGACACAAAGTCTCATTTGTTCCCCATCTAGGAGGTCTTTGGGTAAATAAGTGAGAAGAACATTGATTCCAACACCGGATTATACCTAAGTGAGGTCAAGGACCAACAAGGAAAGGAGTCTGATGCATATATTGTCTGGCAGTCCCCCCTCCTTCCTCACATATAATGGCCAGAACTTAGGAGACATTGCATTCTCAGTAGGAGTTTTATAAGCATAACAGGGAATGAATATGAAACAGCAAAAGGAGTTTTTGTTAAAACAGGTTCTCAGCAAAAAGGAATTCTTGAGATCTCTGCATGTCCTCATGACTTTCCAATAGAGTCAAGCCAGCGGTCTGCCTCTGCAGGGGAATTGAAGAACTGAACCTTATCCTGCACCACCACTCTAAGCCTTGCAGGGTACATCATGCTATATGGGAGATGTCTCTCTCTCAATCGTTTCTTAATCCCCTGAAATGCAGCCCTTTGTTTTTGTGTTAGAGCTTGATAAAGGAGCGCGGCTGCCACACCAATCGCAGCACGCCAGCTCGGATAACGCGTCGCTGTCCAGTGACGTCATCATCCTGGGACTCTAGCTGCCACTGAACCAAGCCTCATTTCAAGATTCCCCTGTCTCCGGCCGGTTACCAACTCACAGGGACGCTTGCTACAGTTCATGATGGTGCTATGAATCCTGGCCTATGGACGTCTCACTGATGTTACCCCTTTGAGGACCTGCTCATGTGCCTTTTATCTTCTGTCTCATGTGAGTTGCCAATTGTTGGTTTTAATAAACTGTTTTTAAAGTCTGCACTTAGAGGCTCCTCTTTTCTTCTTTTCCAGTGTTACAAGGACTTTGCTTCTGGTTCTAAGAAGGCTGACCTTTGTGCTGGGACTTTTTACTAATGCTGGTTCTTATACCAGCCACATATGGACTATTTTAAAGACTTGATGGGATTTATATGTTTTTTCAGGGTGTTGCGCCATATACTTGTTTGCTTTGTTTTTGTGTTGTTGCAGAAAAGTCTGGGAAAATCGAAATGACATTGTTGTTGAACTTCAGATCTAGGACATTTCTAGCCTTTCTGAGGGCCGCGTCGCGATCCCGGAAGTGCAGTATTTTAGCCAGTATAGGCCTCGGGGGTATCCCGGTGGGAGGGGGCGCATCGGGACCCTATGGGCCCTTTCAATGGCAAATAGCGGAGAGAAAGTTTCAGAACCCAACATATTTTTCATCCAGTCCATAATAAAGTCCTCAGGATTCTTCCCCTCCGAACCCCATAAATCTTAAATTGTTCCTCCTTAGGCAGTCTTCCATGTCCCCCAGTTTTGCTGCCTGTATTTTTTGTTCCGCCTGTATATCACGGAAGGTAGCAGACACTGGATAAAAATCATCCTCTAGGGTACTAATCCTCTGCTCCGCATTAGTCACACGATGTTTAACCTTGTGAACATCCTCCTTAAGCAAAGAAAAGTCTACCCTCAGAGTGTCTATTTGCATGGAGAGGTCCGCATGGCAGGATTTAATGGCCTCCATAATTTGGGAGAGCGTCGGCTCTGTAATCGGGGCAGGCTGGTCTATTATAACTGCAGCCCCCTGAGATGTTCCCTCGAACTCACCCGATGCGGCGGCCTGCTCGTCCGGCCAGGCAGGGGATTCTTCCCTCCAGTCAGGGGAGTTCACTGTCCGCGGTGTGGCCTGGCTCGGCGCATCGTGGCCGCCATCTTGGGAAGTGTGGGCGAATCGGACCAGCTTCTCCTCTGGAGTGATCGGGCGCTCCTTTCCGTATTTAACCATTCCGAGGGCATGCAGGCGGCTTATTCCTCTGTCCCCAGCCGTTTTAGCAGAGTTAGGCAGCATTAAACCGACAGGATTAGATGTAGGATTCCGGGCCGGAGACGGAGCTCAGAGAGAGAGCTGCTCACATGCGCTCAGCTGGACACGCCCCCTTGTTTGGGGTTTAGATACATTTTATAATAAGAAAAGTATGCTGGAGGTGAATTCCCTCGCTTATTTTTAGCAAACATTTACACTCCAGGTTTACAAATAAAAAAAATAAAAAATAACTGACAGGGAACATTCATTTCACATCTAAGCTAATCTATTTACTACACTAATATAGCACCCCATTTACTAACAAGTGTGTAATAAAACCATCTGTGGATGTCTAATTATGAACCCATGTGATTATATATTGTTATTTAATGTTATATATCCTGTATATTGTGATTATACACCAATCAGCCATAACATTATGTATAATATCTGTTTATTACATTTTTCAATATATATATATAACATACAATCAGGGGGTCAGTTATAAGCTACCATAGATATGAAAAAAATTACATCTTTAAATACTTCTATCACATTACCTACAATTAAACAATTATTTTTCCACCTAAGCCTAAGCCATATTATTTCTTTCATTATTTACTTTTCAATTTTCTTTATCATATCTTAAACATTTTTAGGCCTAGGTAATTTACCAACCACATATTTACCTTATATACTTTTTCATATAATTTCTTACAGTATTATTTCATGCCTATGGTTCCCTCCCTGAGCGTTGCCGGTTACACATAGGCCCTCCCAGGTCTGGAACCCTAGTCCTCCCGCCCTATCAACATTCAATCTCACAAACAATCAAAACAAAAAAAAATCAAACAAAAAAAAATCAAACAAAAAAAGAACCCAATGAGTTTCTGGGCTCCTAAATTATTTATAAATATTTAGACAATGATCCTAAGGTTCGATATTCATCCCATTTTTCACACAATGCTCCCTAAAGCATTCTCGATAGCCAGACTCAATGCTAATTGTTTCCTCGAGTAGTCGCATCTCGCCCATCTCACATACCCATTCTGCCGTTGAAGGGGCAGTCTCTTTTCTCCAGGAGCGAGCAATGATTGTTCTTGTTGCTGTTAACATTGATTGCAGAATGTCTCTTTTAATGGGCTTTAACCACATCAGTACCGGGCACGAAAACCCCCTTCCTGTCCAGGCCATTTTTCAGCTTTCAGCGCCATCATACTGTGAATGACAATTACTCAGTCATGCAACACTGTACCCATATGGAATTTGTGTCCTTTTTTTCCCCACACAAATAGAGCTTTCTTTTGGTGGCATTTAATCACTAGGGGGGGGTTTATTTTTTGTGCTATAAATAAAAAATATTGAAAATTCTTTGAAAAAATGCCTTTTTCTTAGTTTCTGTCATAAAATTTAGCAAATTAGTAATTTTTCTTTGTAAATTATGGCCAAAAATTATACTGCTACCTATCTTTGGTAAAAATAACCCAAATAAGTGGATATTATTTGGTCCTTGTGTAAGTTATAGAGTGTACAAGCTATGGTGCCAATCACTGAATATTGATCACACCTGATATACTGATGGCCTATCTCATTTCTTGAGACCCTAACAAGTCAGGAAAGTACAAATACCCCCCAAATGACCCCTTTTTGGAAAGTAGACATTCCAAGGTATTTAGTAAGAGGCATGGTGAATTTTTTGAAGTTGTAATTTTTTCCCACAATTCTTTGCAAAATGAAGATTTTTTTTTTCTTTTTTTTTTTTCACACAATTGTCATTGTAACAGGTTATTTCTCACACACAGCATATGCATACCACAAATTACACCCCAAAACAAATTCTGCTACTCCTCCTGAGTATGGGGATACCACATGTGTGAGACTTTTACACAGCCTGGCCACATACAGAGGCCCAACATGCAGGGAGCGCCATCAGGTATTCTAGGGACATAAATTACACATCTAATGTCATGACGACCGATCACATTTTTGAAGGCCCTGGAGTACCAGGACAATGGAATTGTCCACAAAATGACCCCATTCTGGAAAGCAAACACCCCAATGAATAATCTTTGAGGCATAATAAGTCTTTTGAACGGTTCATTTTTTTCCAGCAGTTTTTGGAAAATGTGGGAAAAAAATGAAAACGCATTTTTCTCATAGAAAAGTGACAGCAGAAAAAAGATTGAGTAGTCCATCGAGTCTGCCCCTTTTTATTTATTGTTTATTTATTTATTTTTTATTTATTTATTTATTTTTTTATATTTTTTTTTTTTTACATTAACCTTGTTGTCTGACTATAGATTTATGTTTATCCCAAGCATGTTTGAAGCCATTTACTGTTGACTGTCTCACAACCTCTGTTGGTAGTTTATTCCAATCATCAACCACCCTTTCAGTAAAATAATACTTTATAAGATTAGTTTTGAACTTCCCCCCAGTTAGTTTTAGGTCCCCGTGTTCTTGATTTTGGTTTCATATTGAAAATACTGCCCTCCTGAACCTTATTCACCCCCTTGATGTATTTAAAGGTTTCAATCATGTCTCCCCTCTCCCTTCTTTCCTCCAGACTATACATATTAAGTTCCTGAAGTCGCTCTTGATATGTTTTATCCCCCAGACCTTTCACCATTTTTGTTACCCGTCTCTGAACTCGTTCTATTTTATCAATATCTTTTTGTAACACACTTACACTTGTAACCACACGTCTCCAGAACTGGACACAGTATTCTAAGTGAGGTCTCACTAAAGATCTATATAGAGGAATCAGAACCTCCTTCCTCCTGCTGGTGATCCCTCTACTGATACATCCCAGAATTCTATTTGCTTTTCCCACTGCCTGGTTACACTGTTTGCTCATTTTGCAATCATCTTGCCTTGGAGGGGTCTCCCTCTTTTAAGGATCCGGCCGATAGGTGGACGGAGGCGGTATCCAAGGCACTGTTCTTGGTGGCGGGGTCGGCCATGAGACCAGCTCTGGCGTCGGCCATGGTGGCGCAATCACTTACGGAGTGTGCGACTGAGTTGCACAATGAGTTGGGCTGCGAATTCTCGTCTGAGGTGTCACAGCGGACGGACCATCTGATACAGGGTCTCCAGTACCTGTGTGACGCGGCCTTGGACCTGCTCCCCATGCTGCCTAAGATGTCTGTGTTTACAGTCATTATCAAACAGGTGCTGTGGTTACGCTGTTGGTCGGGTGACCACGCGTCCAAAAAGGGCCTCACGGATCTTCCCTTTCAGGGTGGTCGGCTCTTTGGGGCGCAATTGGATGAAATCATTAAGGATTTCACTGGGGGGAAGAGTACCTTTCTTCCGGAGCCCAGGCAGCGGGAATTCCGCCGTAAGCAGGGTCCTGCATCTTCGGGCCAGAAGCGTTTTTTTCGTGCACTCAGCGCAGCGGGCAAGGGCTCAAGGCCCGGCAAGTCTGCCTCGGGGTCTGGTAAGTGGCCCTGGCAGGCAAGAACGAAAAGACGGAGGAAAAGTCCTCTTCCGCATGATGGGTTGCCCCCACCCGACTCTCGGATGGGGGGCCGACTTCTGGGGTTCGCAGACAGGTGGACTGCCCGCATTTCCGACCGGTGGGTGCAGGAAGTGGTGTCCTCCGGGTACAGGATAGAGTTCAGCACTCTACCCTCAGACAGGTTCTTCCCATCGAAATTGAGAATCCCTCAGGGGCATCGAGAGACTCTCCTAGGGGCTGTTCAGATGCTCTCCGAACAAGGGGTAATTGTGCCGGTACCTCCGCTGGAAAGGTTCCGCGGCTTCTATTCAAATCTCTTTGTGGTGCCCAAAAAGGGTGGGGTCAGGCTAGTTCTGGACCTAAAAGCGCTAAACCACTTTGTGAAGGCGCGGAAATTCAGAATGGAATCTGTCCGTTCGGACGTGGCCGCCCTGCACCAAGGGGACTTCATGGCGTCTCTGGATATCAGGGACGCGTACCTCTATGTTCCCATTTGTCTCCGACACCAGCGCTTCCTGCGCTTTGCGGTGGGGGATCTACATTACCAATTTGTGGCATTTCCCTTCAGTCTGGCCTCGGCTCCTCGGGTATTCACCAAGCTGGTGGCTCCGGTGCTGGCGCTATTGAGGCAGAGAGGCATTGCAGTGGTAGCATACCTCGACGACTTACTCCTGAGAGAGGAGTCTGCTTCGGCCCTGGAGGAGAATGTGGCTATCACCATGGCCTCGTTGAAGGACTTCGGCTGGCTGATCAACCTGCAGAAGTCTACGTTGACCCCGTCCTGTCGAATGGAATATCTGGGTCTGATTCTGGACACAGAGCAGGCGAAGGTGTTCTTACCTCCGGCCAAGTTACTGACACTGCAAGCAGCAGTGCAAACCCTGCTGTCACGCCAGTGGTCCTCCTTACAGTTCTGTATGCGGGTGTTATGGCTCATGGCCTCGGCCTTCAAGGTGATACCTTACGCCCAGAGTCACACTCGGCTCTTACAGCGAGCGATTCTGTCATGGTGGGACAAGTCTCCGCTGTCCCTGGACCAGCTGATCAGATTGGATCATCAGACCGGGGGATAGTTGACCTGGTGGCTTCGGGCCCCGGCCCTAAAGTTGGGAAAGTCGTTTCTCCCCCTGAATTGGTCGATAGTCACAATGGACACCAGCCTATTAGGCTGGGGGGGGGTCCTGGGGCAGCTGTCTGCTCAGGGCCGTTGGTCGGCGCAGGAACCCCGCCTTCCGATAAATGTGCTGTCCGCACCCTTTTCTACAGTTTATCTCTGCAACCCACCAACAGCTAAGCTTTGCCTCCCTCTTTCATAGCGCCTTACTTCTGCACCCCACCTCAGCTCTGACCTCTGTATCTTGTCAGCTTTGCACAAGCACACTCCCCTCCATCCCATCCACTGCCTTGCTTACCTGGCTGGCTTTACCCACATAGTGTACCGTGCCTGGCTGGCCAGCAGCAACAGCAGGATGATCAGGCATGGGAGTCGCCTTCAGGACACCGGCAGCTCAGCATGAAGAAGCAGAGGCTGTGAGCTTTCAGTGGGACCCGATAGCAGTAGGGACATAGGGGCAGCCAATCTGGAGCACTGGGGTAAGCCCTGGATGCTGGGAGGCATCCTGCTGACACAGAGCTGGTGAGAGGCCACTGGCCAATCTTGCACTACATCTTTATAACAGAGGGACAGAGCTGTCTGTCGGAAACACTGAGTTATTGGACAATACCCCAAGCGTTCTAACATAATGTTTTGAGCCCCAACGAGCTAGCCAGCAGAAGGATTAGAGTAGGCTATTACTGACTACTAAACTGATGGTGGGATATATCTCCCCCTTAGTTAGGTTTACCCAGTAATCATTGTAGTTGCTGCACATTTCTTGTGTCAGGAAAATAGCCATTTACGGCCATTCCGCATGCCAATGGCGCCGATCAGTCCATTTAAGCATCCTCCGCCCTGTAGCAGGTGCTGTCTGATCTACAGCAAATCCATGTTCCTGAGAGACCTGTACCTGTGTACTTCTTGTTCCTGTGACCCCGGCTTGACCTGATTACCCATGCTATCTGCCTGAACCGACCTCTGCTTGTCCACAACCACTCTCTCTGCCTGATCCCTCTGTACCTCACTGCCTGCCCGCTGACGACCCTGCCTGAACCCGACCATCCATCCGTCTGATCCCTCTGCACTGTTTTGCCTGAACGTTGCCGACCCAGCCTGAACCACTACTCTCAGTCTTGCACAGACCTCTGGAAGACATGTTACCATCACCTGTGTCTGAATCCAGCCCTCGTGCTCCCCTGTGCTCCAGCACTCCCAGTCTGCTCTATCAGGGGTTCTGGAACCAGGGCCGTAAGAGAGGTTGTTCCCAGCACGAACCAGACTCCACCGCCAGGATTGTGACATCTTGCTTACCCATTGCAGTGTACTGTATTTCTCCAACTTTATTTACTTATTTCTGTTCTATTTATCTGGTCATAATTCACTTTTTACTACGCTTAACCATTTACTGTATTATTCCGGAGGCCTATACACCTTAAGTCATTGGGGTGTATATCCAGACATCTGCAATAAAAATTCTTCACCTGTCGGATGTGTCAGAGTGCAGTGCTATTTATAGAGTCATGGGCACAGGAACAAAAAGACATAATGCGTCAAGCGGCTCTTTCAGGGGTAAGCACTACAGAATATAATTAACAGACCTGTTTTTCTTTTGTTATTGTGTTATTTCCTTGCCATCACACCCTATTTGCCTTATAACTCTCAGATCTTAATTTACAAACAGGTACAGTATAATATGTTTTATTCAGTCAGCTCTGAAAGCAATGATATTTTACCACTTCTAGCGTTGCGGTATAAAATTCAGCGTAAAAGTAAATTCACAAAGATTACCACATAGGTCATCATCACACTTTAAAATAACACCAGCTTCAGGGTGTTGATAACTAGGATCTTCAGTTGATGTCTATGGAGGAAAGAAGGAAAAGGAGCTGTTTGAGGTGGTGATAAAATAAGCAGTTCACAAGAAAAGTAACGATTTACAAGAAAATAGGGCTTTCCACAGATTACTGCTCACTTCACATATAAAAATAAAGATTACACATCTTGGTGACATTTATTTTTGTGAAGTGAACACTTTCAGAAAAAATGATGATGATATAAAATACGTGTAGGCATGGCTGTGATGGCTTCTAAGGGCAAACCAGTGAAACCCTTGTTGATTGGCTGCCCTGCAGCTATTCAATATGCGTGATCAAATACCCGAACCCAGAACTCGAACCCAAACTTTTTTTCAAATGTCCAGGTCACGGACACCTTTACAGTTCGGGCTCAACTCTAGTCTACAGCAGCCTTTCTCAGTCTTTTCAACACTGAGGAACCCTTGAAATAGTTCTCCGGTCTTGGGGAACCCCTGCTAAAAATTACAAATCTATAACTCATGATACATTAGTGTGATGGTCAGTGGGAAGAATGCTCCTTACACTTGTGGTCATTGGGAAGAATTACCCCCTTACAGATAGCTAAAAAGATCAATGATGTCATTGGGAATTTATCTGAGAGGTAGAAATTTACCATTGCTCAAGGAACCCCTAGCAAACTCTGGAGGAACCCTAGGGTTCCATGGAACCCTGGTTGAGGAACCCTGGTCTACAGTCTGATTTTCAGCCTATTAATTTGAATCACGGATCGCACAAAAAGCTGTGCATGCTACCCTTAAACTTATACTTACCCATTCAGCAGTCGGTCCACAGCTTTAGTGTGTAGGACAGGCAGCTGACAACGGAAGTCCCATAGCAACTCTATGGGTGACGTCCCTTCCCAGGCATTTCCCAGCCATTGTCGACTCTATCTCCTGCAAACAGAGGGCGCTGCTGGAGAACTGACTGGAGCGACTGCAGAACAGGTAAGTATTTGTTGTAAGGCTTAGAATGTGGGTGGGAGTAGGTTTAGAGTTAGTAAGGTTTTGTCTTTACTTCCACTTTAATACACAACAATATAGTCTCTGGCCAAGTGGCACAAATGACTTTGCAAGGATATAGAAAAGCGTGTCTGTGGTCTTCAGGAATGTCAGGTATGGAGTGTCGCACAGAAGGTGAATAGCCAGCATCAAAATCCAGATGCAAGTGGTGGTCAAGATAGGGGAAAAGGAAATGTAATCCAGAGATAGGCAGAGACCAGTTTTATTGGAAGATTATCCATCCAATCCAAGGTCAAGCAGAGGCCAGTCTTTGACCCAGTTATATGGCATCACAGGTCCTCCTTGCTCTTTTCTTCCTCATCATCCAACCATTACTACATCACTACATGGCAGTGGACAGGTTCTGAATTTAGCAGAGGACTTCACCGTGCAATGATGTGATGCTGATTTCTGTAGCATGCTCCTGTGAATCTAGGAAGGCCCCTGATGACAAACCCTCTGAGGGCAGATCCTCGATACCCTGGGCATTTAGCCCAGTAGAGGATCATCTCTGGATCATAGAGGAGGACACTTTGGGAAGTGACAGAATGCGGGGAGGGTGACTTCTTTCTTTTTTTTTTTTTTATATAGGAAAGGGTGGGGCAGCAGGGCAATTTTATTGAAAAAAAAACAAATGTTGTAGTTCAGCTTTAAATTGCTTTTCTAGCGAGCAAAGCTGAGCTCCAGGGGATTTGTTTATTTTTGCACTTATATTTTCAGTGCCTTTGTTTCCCAGAGAATCTTTCAGGACTTTGAGTTTTCAATTTAGCAGCAACAATAAGATTCCGTTTAAGGGTGATTTGTACTCCGAGAAAGATCCACTGCTCTTTGGTTTACAAATGCAGACGTGTCAGCAAAGTGAATGGCTTCAACCGTTCGGCTAAATAATTGGGCTAAGATGTCAACATTTTAATCAATGTTCTGGAAGTAAATAGACATTGATTTCTCAGAGCGTGCAAGCAATCTGAGAAGACATTGTCCACCCAAATGGATGCGTATCACTGGAGCAAATTAAAAAGACAGCTTGCAGAAACCACTAGTCTTGTGTTAACTGCTGTTTCCCAGCCAAAAAAAAAGTCAGCAGATTCTATGCTAGAAAATGAAAACTCTTCTCCAACTAACTTTCTACGTCCTTCTGCATGTGAAGTTTTTTAAAGAACTTGCAAGACAAAGCAACAGGTTTACCTAGCCACTTCCTTACTGGGCAATTAAACCCCCCTCCTGCCCGGACCAATTTTCAGTTTTCAGCGCTGTCGCTCTTCAAATGACAATTGCGCAGTTGTGCGATGTTGTATCCAAACAAAATTGGCATCCTTTTTTCCCCACAAATAGAGCTTTCTTTTGGTGGTATTTGATCACCTCTGTGGTTTTTATTTTTTGCGCTATAAACCAATAAAGAACAACAATTTTGAAAAAAGAACAATATTTTTTTAATATAATAAATATCCAAAAATAAAAAAACTAATTTATTCATCAGTTTAGACCGATATATATTCTTCTACATATTTTTGGTAAAAAAAATTGCAATCGGCGTATATTGATTGGGTTGAGCAAAAGTTATAGCGCCTACAAACTATGGACATTGGTTTATGGCGTTTTTATTTATTTATTTTTACTAGTAATGGCGGCGATAATATCAGGACTGCGATATTGAGGTAGACATGTCGGACGTTTTTGACACTTTTTTAGGACCAAGGACATTTATGCAGCGATCAGATCTAAAAATAGACACTGATTACTGTATAAATGTCACTGACAGTGAAGGGGTTAACCTGCAGGGGGCAGTGAAGGGGTTAAAAGTGTTCCCTGGATGTGTTCTAACTGTGGGGGGAAGTGGTTGGCAGGGGCATGACAGCTCTAACTGATCCCAGTGACAGGGATCAGTAGATCTGGCATGCCCCCCCTCACAGAACAGGGAACCGCCATGTTTACAATGGCGGTTCCCTATTTCAGCTCTCTGTGAGGAGATCGCGGGTCTCCGGCGGACATTGGGTCCGCCCGACCAGTGGGCACGCTCACGCGGTGCTGACGGGAGTGCGCCCAGCACGAGCCAAAGGGGAGGACCTCTATTGACGGCCTCCCGGCATTTTAGAGCCGCAATGTAGCCGTCATTCGGCTATGGCGCGGAAGCAAAGTGGTTAAAGAGAAAAAATAAACCAGATGAAAGGCCCTTGCAAAAGTACCAAAGAAGGAAAATGAGACTGAGACTTTTATGCTACGCAATATACAAAGGTGTGTCTAAGAAGTTTGGTGAATGGTCTAATATCTCAACAGCAACATGGGCCAGGTGCACGCATGCACATGGCTATCCAGAGACACGTTGAGAGGCGGCACCTAGTGCGGAGTATAGGTGACCATCAGGGTAAACCCGTTGCAGGCAGCCATACATACAGTGTGAGAGATAGGGTCACAGTGTAACGGAGCAACAAGTGAACATCAAGTTCTGCTACAAATTGGGGAAAATGGCAATGGAGTCGCAGGAAAAGTTGGTGCAAGTGTACGGGTTGGAAGCTGTGAGTCAAAAATGTGTTTAAGACTGGTTCAAGCTCTTTCGAGATGGGAAGGAAACGACCGAGGATGAGCCACGCTCAGGTTAACTGTCAACAAGCAGAACCCCAGACGTGATTGAACGAGTGTGAAAAATGCTGACACAAGATCGGCGACTGACTCTACGATTTATGTCAGAGAAACTGGGCATTAGCAAGGACACGGTGCACACCATCATCCTCAAAGATTTGGGTAAGTGGAAGATCTTTTCCCAGTTTGTGCCACACAAGCTGACAGACAAACAAAAGGAAAATGGATGGAAACCTCTGGAGATTTCATTACCATGTGTGACCAGGATCCATCCTTTCTGCCAACCATTGTCACTGGGGATGAGACCTGGTGCTACCAGTTCCATCCGGAATCCAAGTGGCAATCGATGGAATGGTGTGCATCTTCCCCATGATCCAAGAATTCCCCACATAAAGCGTGTCATGAAAGGTGCATGTTATGCGGATGTGGCAACAATCCTGTGACAGTGGTTCACTAATATTCACAATGTACACTAATAACACAGGAGCAATGTCTAATGTTACAATAGAACGCACTTACAGACCACCGTGGAGGTCCTGCATGGTAACCCCTTGGGTGGGTATTTGTGCGGCACCCGCTTGGGATGTGTGGAGAGGACAATATGTGAATAGCAGTACAAACAGCTCTGGAAATGTGATCTATTGTAACATTAGGCATTGCTCCTGTATTATTAATGAACATTGTTTTGTTTTTTGTACATGTTTTATCATTGTATATATGTTGTTTTGTAGATCATTTACCCCTGTTACACCCTGATGACGATTGCAAAGTACAATTGAAACGCGTTGGAGGCTTGCCGGCAGAATTGAATATATGGTGTTCTTCTGCCAATCCAATCTGCAGGGGTTTATCTATTGTATATTGTACCTTTTCCACTTTAGTGATGTATGTACATGTAATCCTTTTTAATATTTGTACTCTGAGTCTTATCAAACCTGGATGAGAAAACAACTATTTGTGAAGTAGTAGTGACCTGAGGTGTGCCGTGGTCATGAGGTCAGTATGCCTAAAAGGGGGCATATCCAGTAAAAGAAGGAATTGAAAAGAGGGGCAAGGGTGTGTGGGGAAAACCTTCCCTGACGAACGAGCAGGATAGTGGTAGGAGGAGGCTGGGTTTATATCACCCAGACTCCTCCTACAAATGCAGGCTGACTTGCCATCAGCCTTACTATTTGTACTCGGAGTCTTATCAAACCTGGATGAGAAAACAACTATTTGTGAAGTAGTAGTGACCTGAGGCGTTCCGTGGTCACGAGGTCAGTATGCCTAAAAGGGGGCAAAAATAAAGCAAAGTAGGATGCCAGAAAGAAAAGTTTTATTGGGGTCAAAGCTTATAATTATTCCACCAACAGGGCACATGCCCGTGACATCTCTACAAATGGTTCAGGTATGTATCTGGCATAACAAAAAGAATTCCATCTGCCTAGTCTCCTGATGTGAGCCGGCACTCCCTGCCATGAAGCAGCTCAGGCAGCTCCGATCCTGAATGAGTGACCGGAGTATTGTTTGGGGTTCACGTCCAGCCTTGCTAGCAAGATATGTTATGTTTGATAAATTGTGTGGTTGTAAGGGGAGATCTAGGAAACGGCAGCAACGGGCCATCTTCCGAAGTCCCCCTTAGGTGTGACATTAGGTCATCCAAGACTTTGATGGGACATCAAGCTGTGCCGGTCTCAAAGTAACGTATGGTGGTGCCTGCCCCCAGTTTTTGAGTCTTGCTGGCCCCTAGACGCAATCTAAAATGATCCTGATGTCTCCTTAACTGCTTGAACAATAACATGTGTGAACGGGCACCTGAAACTGTGAACTCACTAGGTCTCAAAAACCCGTAGAAGGCTAGGTACATTGCTGCTTTTATGACCATGATGGCTTGGTGTCCAAAAGGTGCATTAGAAAGCATGTCCGATATGCCGCGGAACAACTGCCCTGTCACCGGGAGCCTGCATGTCACAGCCGGTGGGTTGTTTTTCTGAATCCCTTCGAGGATGGCTTTGATCGGATGAGTAGAAAACAAGGACGGTATGTTAGGTTGTTGTAAGGAAATGAAATGTTGGATGCCAGCTAGGTAAGTCTTGATGGTACCGAGTGATAATTTTTTTCTAAAGTGGCAAAAAGAAATGAAAGCCAGAATGTATTGCACGCTGAACTGGTCAGGTTGAGGGTGCTGAATGGAAAAGGACTGAAACACCTGCCATGCAGTGTTATAAGCTTTTTTGGTATTGGCTGAGAGGGAATCTGAGATAAGTCTTCTGGTGCCCGCCTGAAGTGAGCTCAATCCATCCGGAGCAGGTAATGATCCGGGCATGGGGTGGCACAGTCGTCTGCCTCGGGCACTTGTTGGAAAAACAAGGGGAAATTGAACCGCGATAATGCATCAGCCGCCACGTTGTCACTGCCTTTCAGAAAAATACAATTGATATGGAAATTCCCCTGTAAAGAGAGCCACGTCAACCTGTGCAGGAAAGACATGATCACCAGGGAATTGGATCTGCCTTTATTGACAATCTCTACTGCTGCTTCGTTGTCTGTGATGAAGGTAACTGTGTGACCTACCCACAAGTGTCCCCAAATCTAAGCAGCAGCCACTATGGGGTAGATCTCGAACAACGCGGAAGTCTTATGAAAACCTGAGATGGACCAAACCTCCTCCGGCCATGGGCCTGCCAGCCAATGGGTCCCAAATATGGCAGCGAAACCCTTGGAGGCTGCCGCATCCGATATCACCCTGGGGGATGATTCGGATGCTGCTGGGATAAACATTGAAATGCCATTCCAATGATGCAAAAATTGGTCCCACATGCCGAGATCTGCCAAAGCTGCTGCATTCAGTTTGATGCGAGAGTAAGAATCCGGAGCTGAGGGCAGAAGTGCCAACAGCCTGGACAAGAACGCTCTACCCTGGGGAATGATCCTCATGGCGAAATTCAACATGCCCAAGAGAGATTGTAACTCGAGTCTGGAACATGCTTGGGAAATGGCAAACACATGAATGCGTTCTCTGATTCTAGCTAATTTATCAGCTGGCAAGCTGGTCTGCATCAGCTGGGTATTTAACCTGATACCTAGAAAAACTAATTCCTTGACTGGACCTTCGACCTTTTCCTCAGCCAACGGGACACCGAGTGCTCCAAATACCGAAATCAACTTCCCCAAATTGGTGGGGGCTTGCTTGGCACCTTCGATCAGTAAAAAATCATCCAGGTAATGGATGACCTCCTGACAGCCCCCCTGGTGAGCAGGATCAAGCTGAGGGCCTGAGGGAAGGTGTCAAACAGCCTGGGGCTGCTCTTGGAACCAAAAGTGAGTTTAGTGGTGAAATAATAATCCTCCCTCCATTTAATCCCATGCCACTGCCACAGTGCGGGGTGGATTGGCAATAACTTGAAAGCATCGGAAATGTCGGTTTGGCCCCAACGCCCAGTCTGATGATGCATTGAATGGCCTGATCCACGGATGCGTATTTGAGCAAAAATTTCTCAGAAGGGATCAAGGAGTTCAAGCTGGGTACCTGGGAAGAATGAGGGGCCGACAAATCGTAAATTAGATGAAGTTTATTGTTGAATTTTCCTTTAACCACACCAATAGGACTTATCCTCCAATAGACAAAAGGGGGTGCTGAAAAAGGCCCGATTACAAAGCCCTTATCAACCTCGGCTTGAAGTAACGAGTGGACGGCTTCCATATTAGTGCTAGCTGATTTCAGGTTAGGGCCAGGTAGCGTAAAAGGTTCCAAATTGGGATACCAGGCCGTGGTGTGCGCTGAAGATTGGCAATTCGCACAGACTGGAGCTCTGAGTCCTGCAAAATGCCTGCAAAATAATTCTGTATCCATGTTACCCCAGGACATGGTCACTTGATGTTGACTGAACATGGCAGCTGCCTTAGCCGAAAAAGCGTGGTGGTAGTCATAAAAACTGGAACCACCATACTCGTGCCCCAACTCCACTACTGCATATAAATAGAGATCTAGTTCCTCCCTCTTAGATGGCTGTACCGAGCAGATCACATCCCTGAATATGCTAAAGGCCAGCACAAATTCTGGGATAGATAGCTTGTGGGAGAGCCTGTGATCCCTGGACTTGACTACTACAGACACGTCCCCACAAGCGTAAGCCCGGTTGTCAGCCACATCATGGGCTGTGATTATAAGGGAGGCTAGGTTGACATCTTTCCCTTCAAGTATGTCCTTCCTTATATTCGCAGGGATGAAATGTGCGGGGATCACGGAAGGAGAACCCCAGCTAGTACCTGCTGCTGCTGGGCCCTGGCTGGCACAACAGGAGTTTCCAGTACCTCAGTGGTCCCTGGTGTGGCCGTTACCACTGGGGCTATGGTTGGGTGATTTTCCAGAGCTGTCACTCTGTCTCTCAATTCTTGTCCTGATGTGAGCAATGAATTCAAAGTCCCCTGAATCTGTGCCAGGGAAGAAACAACTGAACGCAGGGTCACTTGCTCGGCATCAGACCCTGAGGTCCTGGGAAACAATAGCCTGAACAGTTCGACCTTCTGGGCCGAGGCCGGATAAGAAATGCCCCTTGATTGCAGTTCAGCCGTCAGCTTAGGGATGGTCCAAGTTCTCAAGGACGATGGTCCCCCATGATCCGAGCTCCTTGCTGGTGATGGAGAGTTGGATATGTAATCCCTTATGTCCTCGGCTTGAGACATGACCTATGTAATCAAGTAGAAGAGAAGCGTTTAGAACTGTGAAATGACCTAAAAACGCTTAGAGCGTTGCCCCACTCCTGCGTTTGGTGGAGGACGTGCGCAAGGTGGCGAGGCCTGAATGAGCTGCCTGACGTAAGCAGGCGGACGTGAACTCGGAACCTGTGAGTGCCTGAAGATTTGCGTTGAAAGAAGTAAAACGAGAAATGACGTGTGAAGACGTGTGGGACACAGGAAGTGCGGACTTGCCGTGACAAGTCGATTAATGTTAACTCGAACTGTGAACTGATGTGATAGACGAGACCAGATGCCATGAACGCCAACCTATGCAGGAGCTTGCGGCATGATGTGAGAAAGGAACTGAACTCATACCTACCAATCTGGGCACCATTACTCCTAGGAACCACTTGTCCTCATCCTGGTCAAATGACTAAGAAAGGGGGAACATGACAACTGAATACCCGATAGTAGAAATGAAACCTCTCCTGCCCCAGGACCAGCCATCCCCCTTCCGAAATACTTACTGAGCTTGCTGTGGGAGTATCTGTAGAAGCGGCCCTCCTACTCCCGTTAGACAGAAACTACGAGAAGAAACAAAAGGAAGAGGCTACTACCCAAGTTTTTTTTTTTTTTTTCAAGAAATGATGAGCTACTCCTTTCTCCGAGGCCCTGTGGTGGGCGGAAGGAGAGCCGAATGATTAAAGAAATATGTCCCCTGAAACGAGCGGTGGGAATGAGAGTCAACCTGACCTGGGCAGACCCCCTCTAGTGACTGTCTGGAAATGGAAATTGTATGCCTTTTTTTGTGCTATTCCCCAACCGTGGCTCCGCAGTGGACGGAAGAAAGGCTAAAACTGATTTGCAATGTGCCCTGTTAAAATGCATGAGTCAAGCCAATCCTGGCCTGTGTGACCTGTGACTGCCTGTGAATAGAAATGAGGGGTTTGTTATGTATGTTTTTTTTTATAGAAATGAAGAGCTTCCCCTTCCCCCGTGGCCCCGCAGTGGGCGGAAGGAGAGCCTGAAATGACTTGAAATGTACGTTCTGAGAAATGTACGAAAGAAATGAGAGTCGACCAAAACCTGGTATACAACAACTTGATCGCCTGAGAATAGAAATGAGGGTTTTTTTTTTCTTTGAAATTATGTGCTGCTCCTTCCTCCGTGGCCCCGCAGTGGGCGGAAGGAGAGCTGGAAATGACTAGGAAATGCATGTTCTGATAACGTATGTGAAAGGACCTGCCCTGGTAAAGGAAATGGTTTTTTGTTTTTTTATTATATCTGAAATGATGTGCCGCCCCTTCCTCCGTGGCCCTGTAGTGGGTGAAAGGGGAGCTGGAATGACTATGAGTGCCGCCCTGAGCATCAATGGCAGAACAGACAACCTGCCTTGGTATGCTCTCCGCCTGTGGCCGCCTGAATTTAACTTTCCCCTTTTTTTTTTTTTTTTTTGCGGTATACAGTACATGTCTCCCTCCTCCCCCGGCTTGGCAGTGAGCGGAGGGACAATACATGGATGAACTGAGCCCAAGACACTGGGACAGTAACCTTTGACAATATAACTTCACATTGAAACTGATGGAAGGGTTTTACCACTGCTTTAAAGCTCCTGCTGAGTCCTCCCTTGATGTCCAGAAATGCCACCAGTGTTTGTGTGTTGTTTTTTTTTTTCCAAGGCCACCTTTTTGGCAGACCGGACCCCCCTCCCACCCGAACTGACCAGCGAGCACGGGTGCCCGGCGAAATGGTGTGGCCGTTTCCCCCTCCGCCGGTGGAGGCTTGCATCTGAAATGCGGGGGCTCTTGGCCCAACTTACCCAGCCCCCCGAATGGATCGCCTCCGGATCACTGTTGTCTGACTCTGCCGTCTCACGGTCTGCAGCGTGAACCGGAACCGGAAATGACGTAACCTCCCAGAAGAAAACCTTCCCTGACGAACGAGCAGGATAGTGGTAGGAGGAGGCTGGGTTTATATCACCCAGACTCCTCCTACAAATGCAGGCTGACCTGCCTTACTATTTTTACAAGAAAATTATTTGATTTTATGGTATGTGTTGTGTAGCTGCATAAAAGTCCCGGGGGGGCTGATTTTCCTTCTTTGCTACATTTAACCACTTCCACACCGCACGCAGTATATTTACTGCAGCAGTGTGGACGTGTACCGTGAATCACTGTAAATAAACAGAGAATTGTGGAGTGGCCGCGACATGCCCGCCGCTCGTGCCCGCCGCACTCCGGAGGAGTGTGCCTGCGTCTCAGCCAGACCCCATGTCTGCTGGCGAGCCACGATGAGCAGCCAGAGCCAAAGAATGGGGAACCGCAGATGTAAACACGGCGGTTCCCCATTCTGACAGTGGGGACATAAGAGATCTACTGATCCCTGTCACTGGGATCAGTGAGATCTCTTATGCCCATAACAGCCCAGCCCCCTCACAGTTAGAACACGCCTAGGGAATAGTTAACCCCTAGATCTCCCCCTGCAGGTTAACCCCTTCACTGCCAATGGCATTTACACAGTAATCAGTGCATTTTTATAGCACTGATCGCAGTATAAATGCCAATTGTCCCAAAAAAAGTGTCAAAATGGTCCGACATGTCCGCCCCAATATTGCAGTACTGCTAAAAATCACAGATGGCCGCTATTACTAGTAAAAAAATAAATAAAAACCCCAGAAATGAATTCTCATCATCCGTAAACGCGGCAACTTTTGCACAAACCAATCAATAAACGCAGATTGTGGGGTTTTTTTACCAAAAATATGAGGAAAAATATAAATCGGCCAAAACCGAAGAAAAAAAATGTTTTTTTATATTTTTTTTGTATTTGTATTTTAGCATAAAGTAAGAAATATTGTTTTTTTTTTTTTCCAAAATTTTTTTTTTTTTTTTTGTTTATAGCGGTGATCATAAATGACACAGAGGCGATTAAATACCACCAAAAGAAAGCTCTATTTGTGGGAAAAAAGGATTTTTTTATGGGTACAACGTTGCATGACCGCTTAATTGCCAGTTAAAGCGACGCAGTGCCGAATTGCAAAAAAGTAATCTGGTCCTAAGAGGCCCATCTGAATTTTCTTTTAGCAGACCCTTGCAAAAGAAGATGCATTGTCAGGGGTGAATTTTGGGCAAGGATACAAAGGCCGTGGACTAGGCTGCCGTGACCGCTAAAGTTGGTGACTATAAAATTGGCACCTTAGGGGCAGTATCTGGGCTCTCTCACTATTATTTTCTACATACTCCGGTGCTCAGACCTAGTAAGATCTTCCCAACACCTGGCTTTGGCATATTTGGCATCTTCATATTGTGTCCATGGACACACAATTTTATTCACCTCTCTGGTGGCCCCTGCCTTCCGCCTTGCCTCACTTCCAATGCTCCAGTTTCCACAAGACTCTCTATGGTTCTTCAGCATTATCTGGAAGTGTGCACAGTGGTTCTATACTCTAGCGCAGTGGTAGGAAACCAGTAGCCCTCCAGATGTTGTGGAACTACATTTCCCATGAGGCATTTCGAGGCTGGTTACAATTACTCCCAGAAGCATGATGGGACTTGTAGTTTTGCAACAGCTGGAGGGCCCCAGGTTGCCTACCCCTGCTCTAGCGCCTACATCATTGCTGTGTCCTTTTGTCAGGGTTGTATTGCTTTCTATTTGGTTTGGAGCAGTGGTGGCTGGTGGTTTTTTATTTTTGGGGGGGGGTGGCAAACAACCACCACCACCCCCCTGGCACCAACAACCATCAACAAATGTATATAAAATTACAAAGATTTTTATTAAAACATTATTAAAAACATCAAAAAGAATAAGACATAATATGTGCAAAATAAAAGAGAGACAGAACATATGCTACTCTAGGTCTGCCACTAAAGCTGCAAAGCCCAATAGTGACCCCTACGTGTTTCAATTCGTAGAGGCTTCTTCAGGGGGTTCTGATGGACAGAGATAGTCGTAAATTAAAAAATCAACAAGAGATTGAGCATCCTATAGCATCGCCAGAGTGCCTATTGCCCATATATCGACAGATAGCACAAGGTATAGGAGCTCAGTCATAAATTGGGACCAAAAAAGGGGAAGGATATTGGAGTGGTTTAGCCGCACACAGCTCAACAGAAACAAGTATATTACAAGAAGGGGTGTTGTAGATCAACTGATCCGAAACATTAGTATTCAATCAAAAGTCAAGCTAGGGCAAGAAAAATATATAACCAATGGATTTAAGGCAAATTTGATTTATATGGCTCAATAGGAGTATATTTAAAAGAAAATATTATAAATCATCAAAGCCATGGCTTGAATATCTACAAAAAATATATATAGCAGACAAGGGAATCACCTTGAGCAGGTTATATAGGGAAAGACAAAAGGATCTCTGCCCAAATTCTGAGAGGACAGACAAATGTCTTAAAGTGTATTTCACCACCAGAATCTGTGTGTGCTGTAGGCCACTTCTCCAAACCATAATCACTGGCCACAGCTGGCCATCCTTCTCCTTTTTTGGTCCCAATTTAATTTGTGACTGAGCTCCTATCCCTTATGCTATCTTTTGATAAATGGGCATTTGGATGTCCTGCGGCGATGCTATAGGATGCTCATTCTCTTGTTGATTTTTTAATTGACGACTATCTCTGTCCACCAGAACTCCCTGAAGAAGACTCTACAAGTTGAAACGCGTAAGGGTCACTACTAGGTTTGCAGCCCTTGTGGCAGACCTAGAGTGGCATATGTTCTGTCTCTCTTGTATTTTTCACATATTATGTCTTATTCTTTTGGATGCTTTTAATCATGCTATAATAAAATCTTTGTAATTTTATACACAATGTAATTTTATATACATTTATTGATGGTTATTGGTGCCTCAAAGTCCCACCCACGGTTGTATTTATTTGTTATTTATCTATTGGGATTGGCACCTCTACCAAGGAGATCCTTAGACACAAGCATATATGTTGATTAAAGGTATAAATATATACAAAATGGTCTTCAGTGTTAATTTACATATGTGATGCTAGTAAGTTTGGAAGTCTGATTTGTGAAGGATTTTTAAAACACGTAAAACAAAAGCTTCAGAAAAATAAGATAAAAGAGATGCCAATCAGATCTCACAATAAATGCGCTAGACTGGGCCTTTGAGATTACAAAGAAAGCTAAAACTATTGTAAAGGCAGAGTGACAATTCTAGCTGCATAAATAATAAGAAATGATATTGTTGGGAACTTATAAACATATATCATGGTTTGATGAATACATTTTTATGTGTAAAAAAGGCATAGATTATTTATGCTATGGGCCTATTTATTCTGCAATAAATGTAGTATAACGTAAGATATTAATTAGCAATATTGTTTTTTTAGGAAAAACAATGCTTTTTTAAGTAATATTGTTTTTGCAAAAATGATTTTATTTTTGTTAATGCAATCCATAGACAAAAACTGTAATAAATCTAACAAAAAAATTCTACTTTAATCAGTGTTAGTTCATTTTATTAAAGCAAGCTTAAAATTGGTGTTACTGTAGGTAAAAACTATCAATTTTATTCCAAATGTGTCCTGTTTGCAATTATTGTAAAATTACGTTTCTGGTAGGAAGCATTGCAAGTTTTCTTTTCTTTTTTTTTTAACAAGTGAAATAAATCTTTTTTTTTTCCAAATTGTGTGCTTTTTAAATGTGACACTAAAACAAATAACAAAAAACTGATAACAAGTAAAATATTTCTATTTTAATAATTAGAAATGCAGAAATAAACAAAATTAGCAGGAAAATAATAGCTAAGGGGGAAAAGGTGTTAGGGCTGATTAGAGTGAACTAAGGGGTAATTGCCCAGGCCAATTTTCCACTTTCAGTGCTGTTGCACTTTGAATTGAACTTTGAATTACGCAGTAATGCAGCACTGTACCAAACTAAATATTTATAATTTTGTTCACATATATGGAACTTTTTGTGTTTTTTAATCACCATTGTTATTTTTATTTTTTGCTAAATAGATAAAATAAGAACAAACATTTTGGTGGAAAAAACGCTTCTTTTCACTTTTGTTATAAAATTTAGCAAATAATTAATTGTTCTTCATATTTTTAGGCCAGAATGTACTCTGCTACTTTTCTTTGGTGAAAATAACCCAAATCAGTGTATATTATTTAGTCTGTAGGAGAGTTATAGAGTCCACAAACTATGGGATATACATTATATGTGAAAATTAACCAATCCTGATGTACTGACGGACGGCCTATCTCATTTATTGAGGCTCAAAAATGTCAGGACGGTACAGATATCCCCCAAATTACCCCTTTTTGGAAAGTAGACAGTCCAAGGTATTTTGTAAGAGGCATGACGAGTTTTTTGAAGTTGTCATTTTTTGTCAAAAGTTTTTGGAAAATTAAGAAATTATTATTAATTTTTTTTATACATATTGTCTCCAGTGCAGTACAGCATCATCATATAACAAGTCTGGTGGTGATCAGGGACTCTGACTGGTGACGGCTTGAAAAAAAATAATAATAATAATATTTTTTTTTCCACATTTGTGTTATTTTTTTTACAGTTTTTATTATTTTTTTAAAACTTTTTTTATGATTGGCAATATAATGTTACCATAGTAACATTGTATTATTTTTTTTTTTTCTTTACACATTATGTTTGCATATAGCAGTGCATTATATTGCCATATGCAAGCATTTTAGTGGATGAAATCTATTTATTCATTTTATTTTGTTGTGATTAGCTGTGATTGGTCAGAGATAATCACCTGACACAGATAAGCTGTGATTGACCTAGTCTGTAGTATGTGATCACACTGACCAATCACAGCTAGCAGCACAATTGCCTACAATGAATGGCTTGAAAGGAAGCCATCCATTGCATACAACTGTCATGTGACCTGCTGTGATTGGGTACAGCGGTCACATGGTACCGGCAGCAGGCCGGTACAGTGATCAGTCATCGGCTGTGTCCGGTGGACGCAACCAGTGACAAACCGCTTCACTGTGTGGCCCCATGGGCACGTGCGGGGCGCAATCCAGGAGGACGTCATATTATGTCTGCCCAGGTTGGCAAGAGGTACTTTGGCTGACATTATATGCAATCTACAGATGACTGAAACAGAATAAATATGAAAATAACAATGGTACTTTGTATCTCTGTGTCTAAACAATGTTTATAAAAACTATTTTTGACACCATTTGCTGTAATAGTGGCTGTAACTCAATTGCAGACAATGCCAGTTGTAGAGCAGCAGTAGGGGAAAGGAACAGGGTGTAACACTTGCCTTGCACATGTTTGTAGTGCCCCCCTAGTAAAGGTGCTTTACTTTTGTAGATTTTTGATAGGAGAGGAAAAATCTAGTCAGGCCTGACTGTAGGTGCAGGCCTGACTGTTTTGATCTGGGCTAGGGGAGTAGCTCAGGTAGGGGCTGGAGAGAGAGGGAAGGAACACCCCTTGAAGATTTCTCCCCCTTGAGCTTGGAAAGTTCAGGAAAGAGGATGGATGAGGAGATGTCACTTCCTAATGTATAACAAGGAGCTCTGACCAATCCCGTGGCTGGATTGGCAGGGGGCATGCCTCCTTAAATACAGCAATCTGCCAGCAGGTGTCAGGAGAGTTTGGGTGGAAGAGTGAGGATGTAGTCAGGAGCTGCGGAGCAGGCCGCGTCTTGGAGGGGATCCCTCTTCTGGGGGGGGGGGGTGAACCTGAGGCCTGGGGCTTGGGTGCAGCCAGGAGTGGGAGTTGGCTCCTGGAGAGGCACAGGAGAAGCAGGAGAGCAGCTGAGGTCTACATGGAAGGAGACTCTTTAAAGGAATCCACTATTAAGTCGGTGAGTGGCGGCCCCTGGGAGTTGGAGGAGACAGGTGGGACAGTCTGGGAGAGTTAGAGAGCAGTCTGTGGAACCAAGGGGAAGGAGAGCCATTAGACCACAGGACAGACTGGATGGGTCTGGAGGATGGGCTGGGAATAGTAGTTCATCCAAAGGCCCAGCTGGCACCAACGTACATTGCTACACACAAGAGGCTGCCTGGTTTCAGTGAGAGAAACATACAGCTCTCACCCACAAAGGGTAGTTCCGAGGCCTTGCATGCGGTTGCAGAAGGCCTCACCATGTGCTAGCTGTGGTGAAGAAGAAGTATCATGATGTCTGATAAATTTCCCTTCAGACCAGGAGGACAGGTGTAACGGTCAGCAAGTAGTTTACTGGAGGTGAAGAAGTGTATATACCGGAGGTGTATATAGTGTGTCTCATGTTCAATTAATGGGCATCCCACAGTCATCCCTAATCTCTATCCAAGTTCAAACCCCTTAATAAAACAACCAAAACAAAGTACCGGTCTGTTCAGTGAATTTGGATGTGTGTAATTCATGTGATTGAGGGCAGCAGGCGGGTGGACCACAACTTTCAGGCACTCTTAAGGGAGCACATGGCTACATGTTGATGACGTTTTTTTGCGTGTATGTAACACACCCAAATCCACAATTAGTTTAAGAGATTGTATTTCTTTGTTGCTTTGCATTTTTATGAGTGCGGTGTCCTTAAAGTGGTTGTCAACCCGTGACAACTACTTTTACCTACAGGTAAGCCTATAATAAGGCTTACCTGTAGGTTACCTGCATATCTCCTAAACCTGCACGGTTTAGGAGATATGCGGTGTACTAGATATGCCGACATCATTGGGCACATGCGCAGTGAAGTAATGGCCTCTGTGCCGTTCCTTCACTGAGATCGTGCCGTGACTGGCGGCTCCCGCACGCACGCGTGGGAGTGATGTCACACGACTCCGGCCAGTCACAGAGCCGGAGATCACGGCACCGGAAGGAAGAGGGGCAGAAGATGGACGCGGCCTGGAGTGGGGACATCGCGGGCTTCCAGTGCAGGTAAGTGGCAAATAATGGGCTAATATGCGATGCATACGAGCGCATTATGCTTTTAAATTGCAGGGTAACATAGAGAAAGTAAACCCCATCAGGGTTTACTTCCTCTTTAAGCAAACCTGCCCAACTGAAATCTTCTGTACGGGTTGAGAACCCTCCAGTGCCTACAGTTACCTTAAACCCCACTGAACCTTCCCCTCCCTTTCCCTTATATAGCTGATAACAGCTTAACCACTTCAATACTGGGCACTTAAACCCCCTTCCTTCCCGGACCAATTTTCAGCTTTCAGCGCTGTTGCAGTTTGAATGACAATTGTGCGGTCGTGCGAAGTTGTACCCATATGAAATTTTTATCATTTTTTCACACAAATAGAGCTTTCTTTTGGCGGTATTTAATCACCCCTGGGTTTTTTATTTTTTGCGCTATAAATTAAAAAAAGCCTGACAAAAAAAAAAACAATGCATTTTTCTGCCTTTCTGTTATAAAATTTTGCAAATAAGTAATTTCTCTTCATAAATTTTGACCAAAAATGATACTGCTACATTTCTTTGGTAAAAATAACCCAAATCTGAGTTTATTTGGTGTTGGCGGACAGACAGATGTGACGGGGACTGTGACAGATGTGACGGTGACAGACAGATGTTTGGGGACTGTGACAGATGTTTTGTGTATGGTGACAGATGTGACGGGGACAGACAGATGTTTTGGGGACTGTGACAGATGTTTTGTGTATGGTGACAGGTGTGACGGGGACAGACAGATGTTTTGGGGACTGTGACAGATGTTTTGTGTATGGTGACAGATGTGATGGGGGTCATACAGATGTTTTGGGGGCTGTTTTATGGGGACACTTATTTGTATGGGCACAGGGGTATCAGTGTGCTTGGTGCACTGTGTGGGGGGCGATCTGTGACAGCTTTCTGCATGAAATCCTCATCATGCAGAGAGCTGTCACAGAGCTGCAGCCCCCCCCCCCCCCCGCGCTGAGCTCTCACAGAGCTCAGTGGGGGAGAACTGTCACAGAGACGTTCGTCTCTGTTTACAATGTGACGGCTGTGATTGGACACAGCCGTCACATGATAGGGAGGGCCAGTCACTGCGCCCGTATCCCGATCTCTGCTCAGCTGGATCCTGTGATCATAATGATCACAGGATCCAGCAGCAGCGCGCCGCGTGGCCACGCAGCGAGTGCCCGTTCTGCAGGACGTAAATACACGTCCTGTCAGAACGGGGAAGCTCCCACCCGGCCGTATATATACAGTGGCCGGGTGGGAGGTGGTTAAGGACTTGTCAAACATTTGGGTGTCTTTATTTCTAGGTGGCATTTTTTTTTTAGAGTACTTATACAGCACTGTCAAATTACAGCACTTTCATAGATTGTACATTCACATCAGCTTCCGGCCCACAGGGAGCTTACAGTCTCTAACTTACAGGTCTCAAACTCACATTCATACATACACATACTAATGCCAATTTAAACAGAAGCCAATTAACCTACCAACATGTCTTTGGAGTGTGGGAGGAAACTGAAGTACCCAGAGAAAACCCACACAGGCACAGAGAGAACATGCAGACTCCAGACAGGTCGTGTCCTGGTTGTGATTTGAACCGACGACCCTAGTGCTGCCTGGCAGAGGTGATAACCACTAAATCACTATGCTGCCTGACCTTGTTTTTTGTGTGAATGAGTAGGGGTAAGCTCCTCACCTGCAAACCCTTATAACCATTGGCCAGAGTTGTGTGGAAGAGGCTCTCGTCCTCATCAACATGAGGACAAGGGTACACCCTGGCAAGACCCCCCTCCCCCTTATGTTGAGAGCATGTGGCCTGGTATGGTTCAGGAAAGGTAAAACACTCACCCCCCCCCCCTTAATAACCAGCCTGCATGCTCAGATCAAGGGAAGGGTACAGATTTATTGGGGGATCAATTTTTCGAGGTTTTTTGTGTTAGGTATTCTCATTCTAGAAGATTGTTGTCATCACGCCCATTGTCCTGCTGTAGGCGTAAATACATGAGGAACAGTCCACCGTTGGATTGCATGTGGAGCAGAGGATCAAGTGAGTATAAGCTTTCTCCAGTCCCCGAGACAAGAACGACCCGAGCGAGCACAGCCCCACTACATTGATAAACTTTTTTTTTGTGTGGAGCTTGGCTTTGATTGCACTAGATGGTAGTGATATTCTAACATCAAAGAGGTGTGGGAGGTAAGTGTGAGAGAACTAAGAAACTGAACAAGGTACCATCCCGGTCAAGACATAATCACTAGAGCGGCAAAGGGTGGTTGGGACTTTGCATGTACATTGTAGTGCACTGTACTGCTCTAGTGGTGATATCCTAATAGCAGGTGGCACACTCTGAACGCTGAGTCTTTGGGACTTGGCTGGTCACAGATCGGGATAAAGGGCCAATCACAGCAGGCCCTTTACCATGTGATCAGCTGTCAGCCAATGACTGCTGATCACGGAAGAAAGCAGAAGCCAGTTATCTGCTTTTTTTTCCCTCATGTTGTCAGCCTGAAGGAAAGGAGAAAGCCATTAACAGGCTTCTGTTAGAGGGTCATTGGTCCACTAGTGCCTACCAGTGCTGCTAATCAGTGCCCACCAGTGCAATCTATCAAGGCCCATCAGCACTGCTAGTCAGTGCCCACTGGTGCCACCTATCAGTGCCCATTAGTGCTGCTAATTAGTGCCCACCAGTGCCACCGATCAGTGCCCATCAGTGCTGCTAATCAGTGCTCATCATCAGTGTCACTTATCAGTGCTGTCGATGAGTGCCTCCTCTCTGTGCCACCCATCAGTGCCTATCAGTGCCACCCTTCAGTGCATCCTCATCAGTGCCCATCAATGCAGCCTATTAGTGCCCATCAGTGCATCCTCATCAGCGCACATCAGAGAAAAATTACCTGTTTGCAAAATTTTTGAAAAACGTCTTGGTTTTTTTTTTCAAAATTTTCAGTCTTTTTTTGTTTGTTTAGCAAAAAATAAAAAACCCAGTGGTGATTAAATACCACCAAAAGAAAGCTTTATTTGTGTGAAAAAAAATTCATATGGGTACTGTGTAGAATGACCGCGCCATTGTTGTTTAACCTCTTGCTTACTGGGCACTTAAACCCCCCTCCTTCCCGCACCAATTTTCAGATTTCAGCACTGTCACTCTTTGAATGACAATTGCGCGGTCGTGCGACGTTGTACCCAAACAAAGTTGGCGTCCTTTTTTTCCCACAAACAGAGCTTTCTTTTGGTGGTATTTGATCACCTCTGCGGTTTTTATTTTTTGTGCTATAAAGGAATAAAGAGCGACGATTTTGAAAAAAAGAACAATATTTTTTACTTTTTACTATAATAAATGTCCAAAAAAAAAAAAAAAAAATGTATTCATCAGTTTAGGCTGACATATATTCTTCTACATATTTTTGGTAAAAAAATCACAATAGGCGTATATTGATTGGGTTGCGCAAAGGTTATACCGCCTACAAACTATGGACATTGGTTTATGGCGTTTTTATTTATTTTTATTTTTTTACTGGTAATGGCGGCGATCTGCGATTTGTATCGGGACTGCAATATTGCGACGGACATGTCGGACATTTTTGACACTTTTTTGGGACCAATGACATTTATACAGAGATCAGATCTAAAAATATCCACTGATTACTGTATAAATGTCATTAGCAGGGAAGGGGCTAACACTAAGGGGGCAGTGAAGGGGTTAAATGTGTTCCCTGGGTGTGTTCTAACTGTGGGGGGCGGGGTTGGCAGGGGCATGACAGATCTAACTGATCCCAGTGACAGGGATCAGTAGATCTGGCATGCCCCCCCTCACAGAACAAAGAACCGCCGTGTTTACATCAGCGGTTCCCCGTTCCAGCTCTCTGTGAGGAGATTGCGGGTCTCTGGTGGACATCGGGTCCACCTGACCCGCGGGCATGCTCTCGCAGTGTGCGCCAGCGGGAGCGCGCCCAGCATGAGCCGTAGGGGAGGACATCTATTGATGGCCTCCCGGCATTTTAGAACCGCGCTGTAGCCGTCATTCAGCTATAGCGCGGACGTGAGGTGGTTAAAATATGACAGCGCTGAAAGCTGAAAATTGGCCCAGGCAGGAAGGGGGTGAAAGTGCCCAGCAAGCAAGTGGTTAAAAAAATGCACATTTTTGAAGCACAGCCATATGCTTTACTAATGCACCTTGTGCTTGGTTGAATTCCATTAACCACTCTCTGTTACAAATGCCCCTTAATTTAATAAGACCTCGCCTTCTTATAACCCCTTTGAATATCTTGATACCAGTCTTTTTTTGAGCTGCACATTCCTTACAGCACAAAACCCCTAAAACCCTATAACCATGAGGGTGCTGGAAGTGACCACAACCCACGAGATCCAGACCATATAGAGTAAGTCACCAGCAGGGCTGGCCCAAGACATTGTGGTGCCTGGGTCCAAGAATGAAATGCTGCCCCTCAAAAAAAAAAATAATATCACACCCACCAGGAGGCCCTCACATCCATTATTTTATATGATAATTAAAACTCAAATTAAATTTATCAGGAAGTCAGATTTACATGCAACAGCACCTTGTCTATATGCAAAATTATATGACATATACGCTTACCATTATTTTCAATTCCAGGGGCGGGCTAGGGCAGTATATAGACATGCTAGGGTAGTATATGGACAGGCTAGGTTAATATATTGACAGGCTAGGGTAGTATATGGACAGGCTAGGGTAGTATATAGACAGCCTAGGGTAGTATATGGACAGGCTAGGGTAGTATATGGACAGGCTAGGGTAGTATATAGACAGGCTAGGGTAGTATATAGACAGGCTAGGGTAGTATATGGACAGGCTAGGGTAGTATATAGACAGGCTAGGGCAGTATATAGACAGGCTAGGGTAGTATATAGACAGGCTATGGTAGTATATGGACAGGCTAGGGTAGTATAGGGGCAGGTGGAGTGGCCCAGGGGGTCAATTTGCTGGGTAAATAGAAGAGAAGGAGAGGTTCAATGTGCTGCCCCTCTCAAAGTGCTACCTGAGTCCATTGGACCCACTGGGACCCATGGTAGGGCCGGCCCTGGTCACCAGCACTCCAATAGGTCCATTTCAACAATCTATTGTGAGCACTTTATGACATAGCAACACATCTGTCATTCACTTCTGTAAAAAAAAAAATAATTACAGCATAATATTTTATATTTAATTATACAGTACTTTGCATAAAATAGAGAAGAATAGACAGAAGATGACTAGTAAAAACCAGGATGACATTTTTCACACCAGTTTTTCAGCTCTGTCTAGCCACATTATCTGCTTTTATTGAAGCAAAGCATAATTGGGTCTGTGTCTGAGTTTGTACTTTCACATCACTGTAATACAATCCAATACAAATGTAAGAATTTGCTGCTGGTGGTAATGCACGTTGGTCTAATTGAAAGAAGACATGAGAGGACCATTGAAAAATGTAATACACAATCTATGAGGTCACAGGAGGACAGCAGAGAAAATTAGGGATCGATCTTACAGATGCTCTGAGGAATACGGTTTAGCAAAATTCAATTTTAAATGTTTTAATGAGGTTTTCATAACAGGAGGGTGAAAGGAACTGGTAAGCCAGTTATTTATGATGGCTGTTCCAATTTTTTATCCCAAGTGTCTCCTCATTGAGGTCCAAATCACTTGTTCTTCTTTCTTCCTAGAGTAGACCTCTTTTTTTTTTGTACTGATCTGTAAAAAAAAAAAAAAAAATTATTTAACCTCTTCCTTACTGGGCACTTAAACCCCCCTCCTGCCCAGACCAATTTTCGGCTTTCAGCGGTGTCGCATTTTGAATGACAATTGCTCGGCCGTGCAACGTTGTACCCAAACAAAATCAATGTCCTTTTTTCCCCACAAATAGAGCTTTCTTTTGGTGGTATTTGATCACCTCTGCGGTTTTTATTTTTTGCGCTATAAACAAACAAAGAGAGACGATTTTGAAAAAAGAACAATATTTTTTACTTTTTGCTCTAATAAATATCCAAAAATAAAATATAAAAAAAAAATTATTCATCGGTTTTGGCCGATTTATATTCTTCTACATATGTTTGGTAAAAAAAATCACAATCGGCGTTTATTGATTGGTTTGCGCAAAAGTTATCGCATCTACAAACTATGGGAATTGATTTATGGCGTTTTTATTATTATTTTTTTTTTTAACTGGTAATGGACGCGATCTGCGATTTTTATCGGGACTTTGATATTGGGGCGGACGTCGGACATTTTTGACACTTTTTTGGGACCAATGACATTTATACAGCGATCAGAAATTTAAATGTCCACTGTAAATGTCATTGGAAGTGAAGGGGTTAACCTGCAGGGGGCAGTGAAGGGGTTAACAGTGTTCCCTGGGTGTGTTCTTACTGTGGGGGGGATGGGTTGGCAGGGACATAACAGATCTAACTGATCCCAGTGACAGGGATCAGTAGATTTGCTTGTCCCCCTCTCACAGAACGGAGAACCGCCGTGTTTACATTGGCGGTTCCCCGTTCTGCAGCTCAGCAGGCGATCGCGGGTCAGGAGCGGACATCGAGTCCGCCCGACCCGCGGGCACGCCTACGCAGCGTGCGGCGGCCGCGCGCGCGCACCGCCGCCGCCTGTGAATGCACGCCGGGGGCGTGCAAAGGGGAGGACGTCAATAGACGTCCTCCCGGAGATTGAGATCCGCGCTGTAGCCGTCTTTTGTCTATAGCGCGGATCTCAACAGGTTAAAGGGAGTGTATAACCTATTAGTGTTTTAAGTGAATGTGTAAATGAGATCAGCTTGATGTCAATACTTTTAGCAATATACTGCATACAGTATCTCCCAAAAGTCAGTACACCCCTCACATTTTTGTAAATATTTTATTCTATCTTTTCATGTGAAAACACTGAAGAAATGACACTTTGCTACAATGTAAAGTAGTGAGTGTACAGCTTGTATAACAGTGTAAATTTGCTGTCCCCTCAAAATAACTCAACACACAGCCATTAATGTCTAAACCGCTGGCAACAAAAATGAGTACACCCCTAAATGAAAATGTCCAAATTGGGCCCAATTAGTCATTTTCCCTTCCCAGTGTCATATGATTCATTAGTATTACAAGGTCTCAGGTGTGAATGGGGAGCAGGTGTGTTACATTTGGTGTTATCGCTCTCACTCTCTCACTGGAGGCTCAACGTGGCACCTTATGGCACAAAAGAACTCTCTGGGATCTGAAAAAAGATATTTTTGCTCTACATAAAGATGGACTAGGCTATATGAAGATTGCCAAGACCCTGAAACTGAGCTGCAGCATGGTGCCCAAGACCAAACAGTGGTTTAACAGGACAGGTTCCACTCAGAACAGACCTTGCTGTGGTCGACCAAAGAAGTTGAGTGCAGTGCTCAGCGTCATATCCAGAGGATGTCTTTGGGAATTAGAAGTAGGAGTGCTGCCAGCATTGCTGCAGAGGTTGAAGAGGTGGTGGTGGGGGGGGGGGGTGTCAGCCTAGCAGTGCTCAGACCATATGCCACACACTGCATCAAATTGGTCTGCATGGCTGTCTTCCCAGAAGGAAGCCTCTTCTAAAGATGATGCACAAGAAAGTCTGCAAACAGTTTGTTGAAGACAAGCAGACAAAGGACATGGATTACTGGATGACCAGTGGTCCGATGAGACCAAGATAAACTTATTTGGTTCAGATGGTGTCAAGGGTGTGTGGCGGCTACCAGGTGAGGAGTACAAAGACAAGTGTGTCTTGCCTACAATCAAGCATGGGTGTGGGAGTGTCATGGTCTGGGGCTGCATAAGTGCTGCCGGCACTGGGGAGCTACAGTTCATTGAGGAAACCATGAATGTCAACATGTACTGTGACATACTGAAGCAGAGCATGATCCCCTCTCTCCAGAGAATGGGCCGAAGGGCAGTATTCCAACATGATAACCACCCCAAACACACCTCCAGAATGACCACTGCCTTGCTAAAGAATCTGAGGGTAAAGGTGATGGACTGGCCAAGCATGTCTTCAGACCTACCCTATTAAGCATCTGTGGGGCATCCTCAAATGGAAGGTGGAGGAGCGCAAGGTCTCTAACATCCACCAGCTCCGTGATGTCGTCATGAAGGAGTGGAAGAGAACTCCAATGGCAACCTGTGAAGCTCTGGTGAACTCCATGCCCAAGAGGGTTAATGCAGTGCTGGAAAATAATGGTGGCCACACAAAATATTGACACTTGGGCCCAATTTGGACATTTTCACTTAGGGGTATGTTCACTTTTGTTTCCAGAGGTTTAGACATTAATGGCTGTGTGTTGAGTTATTTTGATGGGGCAGCAAATTTACACTGTTATACAAGCTGTACACTCACTACTTTACATTGTAGCAAAGTGTCATTTCTTCAGTGTTGTCACATGAAAAGATATAATAAAATATTTACAAAAATGTGAGGGGTGTACTCACTTTTGTGAGATACTGTATATTCGAATATACAGACAAAGCAATTTGGTAACAACTAGACCCGCTGTCGGGACTTAAGTGACCTGCTAGTGGCACTGTGCTTCCCAGAGTGTAAAGTTGTAGTTTCAGTGTCTCCCCACAGCCAGCAGATGCCGGTAATCAGTTTCCAGCTGATGCTGGCTGCTGGGAGGATACTTAAGTCTCTCTGCTGCTGATACATTTGATGTCAGTGTGTTGCTTTGCTGTGCTAGGCCAGATGCCCTGCAAGCTGTACCCTGCAACCTACTGTTGTAAGGACTCCATTCGCAGAAGATGCTCATGAAGACTTGGCATTCCTGCCGGTATCTTACACGGCCACATGAATGCACATCGGCACGCACAAATGCACAATGGCATACAGGTGCGCGCACAAATGCATGCTGGTGCGCAGGTGTGCACACGAATTCGCTCTGACGCACGGCCGGCCCGGGCTAGTGCCAAATGGCCTTTTTAAGGGGGACAGTTCCTCTCTGTGATTGCTGGTTGATCTCCAACTCTCCAGTGCGTTTGCTTCTGTATTACCTTGCATTTGTGGATACCTTTTACTGACTTGGCTTGCCCCTGGACCTGTCTCCTGCCTGCCTCCTGATCTGACCCCAAATTGTTTAATGGACTGTCTCTTCCTGCCCGCTTGTGTATGATCCTAGCTATCCTCCTGACCACACTGGCTCCTGACCACACCTGATCTTGGCTTGAACTGGCTTCTCCCCTGAATCCTGCTCTTCCTGAGCTCTGCTTCTCTCCACGGGCACCACCTGTCCGCAGACACTATCTTGGTGTTTCATCTGAGTACCAGTGGCAGCCTGGCCATAGTTGCCGCCATGGGTGCCCCCCCCCATCCATACAGTATTTGTAGCTGCTGACTTTTTTTTTTTTTGTGGGGGGGCTGGACCCCCCCTTTAACCACTTGCTGACCGCCAACCACAGTTTGACGGCGGCAAGATGTCTCGTTACGCAAACCGCCGTCATATGACGGTGGCTGCGAGATCACACTCACTGTGTTCCGGGGGGGGGGGGGGGGCAGGCCCCCCCGCAGAGAAAGAACAGAGTGTATGTAAATACGGATCTCCGTTCTCATAGAGGGGGAAGGGCTGTGATCACAGGATTCCTGTATATGGAAGCCGTGATCTCTCTCCTCCCCCTGCCAGCTCAGCTCTCATACAGTTAGAACACGTCAAGGGAACACATTTAACCCTTAGAGCGTCCCCTGCAGGTTAACCCCTTCACTGCCAATGGCATTTACACAGT